>BLSH010511829.1:377135-388930 GCA_018402905.1 Glandirana rugosa | reverse complement strand
TCCCCCCCCCCCCCCCCAAAACCCATACCAGACCCTTGGGGTCTGGTATGGGTTTTAAAGGGGGAACCCTACACAAGAAAATGAAAAAAAAAACACAAGGTCTCCCCAAAATCCATGCCACACTTATACTTGCCAGATACTTATTCGAGCATGCAGTCTGGCTAGCCAGGAAAAGGTAGTGATGAGCCTGCAACCCCCATCATGAAACATATCAGGCCACATGTCCAACCAGGCACTTCCAATGCATAATTTTTATTGGTCTATACAAGATTGTACAATCGGGTTACAATGTGTGTTCCGAGCTTGAACATTTTCTTAAATTATTTGTATAAAATCTTTATTTCAAATTTCATATAGGAGTCATCTAAACTATTCAGTTTCCAATGCATTCTGGGCTTTCTATTGAGAAAGTTTATCACTACTTATATGTTTGTTGATAGCCTGTGTATAACTGACTAGACCATCTTTAATAGCAGAAAGCAAATGGTATAGAAAGAAAATTTAAATTCCATATAGATCAGTGGTCTCTAAACTGTGGCCCTTTGTTTGCCTTTATCTGGCCCTATGGGCAATATTCCACCAAATGACTCCAATGATGGGGCATCATCCCACCCAACTGATACCATCAATTTGACACTATTCTTCCAATTGATACCAACAATAGGGCACTATTCCTCCCAATAAAACCAATGATGGGGCACTGATTCTGGGGCATTTTCTACTCCCACTAGCCACAGTCCGCCCCCCTATAGACTTAAAGATGGTAAACTGGTCCTTTTCTTAGAAAGTTTGCAGACCCCTGATATAGAGTAAAGAGACTATAGACCCAACTCAACTAATATAAAAAAAAATCTTAAACGGTATTACCCAAAAAAGTAAAATCTTTACGGAAAACAAAATACTAATCAAGAAATAGAAAAAAAACCCACCTTGAATGTACAGGTAAAAGCATTTCAAACTTGTACTTGTATGTACAGAAACCTTCCCAAAAAGCTTAACGAACACCTATTTTAGGACATAAAGTGTTTAATCTGGTTGTGCACCTGGACCGAAACCCATAAATATGTAACTAAGTATGTAATTTCAAGAATATAATAAATATTAAAAATATAAATTACAATCATGAGACAGAGGAGAATATCTATGTAGTCATAAATACTGTAAATAATTTAATAGGACAAATAACTCTGTATATCCATGACTTATGGAGAATCTATTTTCAACCATTTGCCCAATATCACATTTAGGGTTAGTGGGATTAAAAATATTACATTAGAACCTTGAAGTAAGTACATAAAAAGTATTTTTGCCAAGTGGAGTACAAGCCATTTTTGAGTCAGATTACTCAGCCAGAAATGTAAAGGGGAAAAAGTGACATCTACAATTAGAAGTATTCCCAGTTAAGAAATAAATGTTATTGAATGCACAAAAAGTGTGATATATACTGAAAAAAGCACACCCTCCCAGAAAACAGGACACCATTGTCCACCAAGGCCAGCTAGACATGCAAAACCTCCTTATATCCTACTTCCCCCAAATGCTAAAGATTTAAATTGAATTAGAACAGAGTAATAGTGAACCAGACATACCTGGGTTGGTTTGGGGCGGAATTGCAGAACATTACTGAAATTGCATACCAAATCCAAATCCCAGTGAAGTCAAAAGGAGTTGA
This sequence comes from Glandirana rugosa, assembly GCA_018402905.1. Classification (NCBI taxonomy): domain Eukaryota; kingdom Metazoa; phylum Chordata; class Amphibia; order Anura; family Ranidae; genus Glandirana; species Glandirana rugosa. The sequence goes on along the minus strand of BLSH010511829.1, from coordinate 387,258 downwards.
ATGTTTAAAAAGCAGTCATTTTATCACAAAAGTTTTGGAAAGACATTTTTGACCTAGCCTCCTGAATGTTTGGCACTCAAATCTCACTGGACCCATCCACGGCTCTACTTAATTTGAAACCCGCCCTTACGACTAGCAAACAGTTTAAACTCTTTCTCCAACTTCTTACGGCTGCCAAACAAACAATTTCCAAAGCTTGGAAAACCCCCAATCTGCATGTGGTGGAGGCTAACCATAGAATGACAAATTTCATGATCCATGCTAAAATTGAAGCGATTGATAAAGAACAAGGCCCCAGTTTCGACCGAACTTGGAACCCTTGGATATCCCATTGCCTCCCAGCAGACTTTGATCTTAGAGTTCTCTTGCCCTGGTGACCTACACCTTGGGCCCCCATGCAGCTGCGATGTCGGTGGTGGGGGCATCCCCCTCGGACCCCCCTTCCCTGGACCACTCTCCAGTCCCTTCTCCCCTACTCCTTCTCTATTCTCTACCCTTTCTCCTTCGTCCCCTTCTTTTTTTTTCAATTGAATAGTACCTCCAAATTTTGTCAATAAGGTACTCTGTAAGACGGCATCTTCAGAGGCAACTGCCCTCCGGCTCGCTAGTATGGCTATCTCTACTGCCCAATAAAGTATTTATTTGACCCATTTTTAAACTTTTAATTACTTCCTCCCTAGACACAGACGTGAGCCCATTTGGGGTGCCTAGGAATTTAGTCTATCCTATCAGCACAAGCTGCTGACCTAACTGTCCAATCTCGACCAACCTTCAGCAAGCCAGGGACGTAAACCGCTCGTCTCTCATAGAGATTGAACCGTCTTACTCCCTATCAGTTAGTGCAGTTCTTATCTATCCTCCTCGGCATATCCTTGCCTAGGATCCTAACTATCGGTCTATGTACTTTCTATATGAGGGCCTCCTTCTTCTAAAGAGCTAGTTATGTCTCCGTCTTTTTTCAGTTCTGCACTAAATTATTCACTTAGTTGCGGAGTTTGAATTACAAGTTCTGTTAATACTTTAAAGCCATCACCTAAATTTCTTCTATTCTAGTATGCACATTTGGCAGCCCTACTGGGGTCATTTGATTGAATTAATATTTGTCAAGCTGAATGCATTATGTTCCTCTTATCCATATATTTAACCTTTTGCTACAGCTCTGTATTTTCTGTGTTCGCTGCTTAAGAAATCACCTTACCTAGACCGTAATAGCGATGTTGAAACGACTGGTTGTGCCAGTGATGAAATGTGCTATGTTATATGTGCTACTATTGTGTAACATACTTGTCAAAATCAATAAATCTTTTGAACGAGAGAAAAAAAAAAAAAAGCAGTCATTTTTTTCAGACTAATAGGCAAGGATTTTGGGGGGGCTGTCTTAAAGCAAAGAAATATTTGGTGAGGAGCAGTGATATTATTAATTCTTCATTAGGAGCATAATCTGCCTGTGAAGTGGTGAATCTGTACAATGCATGCAACCTAATACAACAAACTGACCTTTACAAAGAAAAAATATGCAGTTTAAATTGTTAGTAAATGACAGCTCCGAGCTGCTTCATTTTGTTGGGGATTCCCTCCATCCATACCAGATACCATCCTAGATGAGGGTCTAATATAGATGATAAAATATGTTGTGGGGTTCCACTAAAATACATACCAGACACTTATTTTTGATGAGGGTCTGATATGGATGTCAAGGGGGACCCCAGACACACACAAAAAAATAGAGAAACAACAAAAAAATTGAGTGGTCACCACCCCCATGGCCCATACCAGACCCTTGGGATCTGGTATGGGTTTTAAGGGGGAAACCCTACACAAAAAAATAAAAATAAAAGTCTCCCCAAAATCCTTGCCAGATATTTATTTGAGCATGCAGTCTGGCTAGCCAGGAAAAAGTAGCGATGAGCCCACACCCCCCATCATGAAGCATACCAGGCCACATGTCCAGCCAGGCACTTCCATTGCATAGTCTTTATTGGTCTATACAAGATTGTACAATTGGGTTACAATGTGTGTTCTGAACTTGAACATTTTTCTTAAATTATTTATATAAAATCTTTAATGCAAATTTCTTATAGGAGTCATCTAAATTATTCAGTTTCCAATGCATTATGGGCTTTCTATTAAGAAAGTCTATCACTACATATATATTTGTTGATAGCCTGTGTATAACTGACTAGACTTGGTTTTATGTTGAAATGGTGTTGACTGTCAATGATTGCCTGAATAACTATTTGATTATTATTAGTTGTTCCAGGCTTGGAATCCTTTGCTTACATATAGTAATTGGGATGATATATACAATAGTGTATAAGGATATGTTAGCAGAAATGTAGAGGTAGACAACGATTTAACTTCATAAGTATTGCATTTGTCATCATACCCATTTCCTGCCATCCTCAGCACAGCAGCACTCAGCTTGGGAGAGGCAAAGGGCCACAAAGACAGTGATCACTGAATAGTATGTGGTTTACCATGAGCTCGTGTTTGGCACATTGCGGACCGAATTAATAGATTGTTAGCAGGGGCTTGGGAGGACCCAGCTGCCATGGTACATATTGGTACAAATTACAAAGTTAGAAGAAGATGGAGTGTCCTTAAAAATGATTAAGGTACATCTCTGTTGTGGGAGAAGATGGCTACAAGGTTAGAGGAACTTTTAAAGTAATATATGGGGGGAGGATGATCAGGAAGACAGGAAGAAGGCAACTGTATTAACCACTTCAATACCGGGCACTTTCATCCCCCTTCCAGCCCAGGCTAATTTTCAGCTTTCAGTGCTGTCACAATTTGAATTAAATTGTGCGGTCATGCAACACTGCACCCATATGAAATTTATATAACTTTTTTCCCACAAATAGAGCATTCTTTTTGATGGTATTTAGGACCGGAAGGATTTCCCCCTTAATGACAGGCCATTTTTTTGCTATACGGCACTGCGTCGCTTTAACTGACAATTGTGCGGTCGTGCAATGTTGTACCCAAACAAAATTGTCATCCTTTTTTCCAACAAATAGAGCTTTGTTTTGGTTGTATTTGATCACCTCTGCAGTTTTTATTTTTTGCGCTGTAAACCAAAAAAGCGTATATTGATTGGTTAGCGCAATCTGTCTATGGTGTCTACCAAATAGGGGATAGATTTATAGCATTTTTATTATTCTCTTTTTTTTTACTAGTAATGGTGGCGATCTGAGATTTTTAGCGTGACTGCGACATTGCGGCGGACAGATTGGATACTTTTGACACTTTTTTGGGACCATTGACATTTATACAGCGATCAGTGCTATACAAAATGCACTGATTACTGTATAAATGTCTCTGGTAGGGAAGAAGTTAACACCAGGGGTGATCAAAGGGTTAAATGGGTTCCCTGGGAGGTGTTTCTAACTGTATGGGGGAAGGGCTCACTGGGGAAACACGCAGATCTGTCTTCCTGCTTATCAGAAAGACAGGATCTGTGTCATCTCCCCTGTCAGAACGGGGATCTGCCTTGTTTCCCCGTTCTTTCACAGCAGGAAACGATCGTGGGTGGCAGACGGACATCTCGTCCACCCCACCTGCTAATTGGCTCCCCCGCAGGCCAATGGGAGTACACGCCGCTGGTCACTGGCTTTCCCTGCCAGTGACAATTATACAGTAATCAGTGCATTTTTATAGCACTGATCGATGTATAAATGTCAGTGGTCCCAAAAAAGTGTCAAAAGTGTCCGATCTGTGCGCCCACAATGGCTCGTTCCAGCACCGACTTACAATGATGGCAATTCGCAGAAACTAGCTATATTGCCGCAGTAAAACAGCAGCGGCCCGTCGTTAAATGGTTAATCACCACTAAGTTTTTTATTTTCCGCTAAATACATGAAAAAGACCAAAAATGTTTTTAAAAAACACATTTTTATTTGTTTCTGTCATAACATTTTGCAAATAAATAATCTTTATTCATAAATTTAGACCAAAATATATACTGCTACATTTCTTTGGTAAAATCAGTGTATAGTATTTATTATGTAGGAAAGTTATGGCGTCCCCAAAATATGGTATATATATTTTTGAAAATCCATCAGTTCTGATGTACTGATGGCCTATCTCATTTCTCGAAAATGAAAATAACAAAGCTAATACGGGGGTGGAGGACCTCAGTTATGAGGAACAACTACAAACATTAAACTTATTCTCCCTGGAAAACAGGCAATTAAGCTGGGATATGATTGCAATATACAAATCCTCGAGTGGTGACCCAGCCACACAATGAAGTTGGACTGTTAGAGCAGTAAGGATGTGGATTTCCTTTCCACAGTTGGTGGTGTCAGTAGGGAGTGTAGATACATTCCAAAAACTTTTAAATGTTTTTCTCAGCAAGCGCAATATACAGGGATGTGGAAAATATTAGTCACACACAGACAAACACACACTTGGGTTGAAGTGAATGGACTGGTGTCTTTATTCATTCCTACCAACTATGTGACTATGTATCTAGATTAGGGCACTGAGAGTGGAGAGAGCAAAGTGAACTGTGGGATGACCTCATCAATAAGCTGCAGCTTCACTGTCCAATCAGAAGGTAAGCAGAGTCGTTTGACCTCTGTGAATATATTGTGCTGCCGTGGAGATTGTATTGTGTGTCAGGGGGTGTCTGGCTAGTAAGATGGACAAATCAGAAATACAATTCATTTGGCTGGTAAAACAGATCCCATGTATACATCTCAATTATACATTTAGCTCATTGATTAGAGCTCAGATTTAAACATACTATTGTATCGCCAACCACAGCCTTGCTGGTAAACTGTTGATTTTCATGTGATTAGTATGGGATTTGTATAAAAAATATTGTGTGATCAAGACCACGCATGCTCAGAAACAAAATCTTAGAAGAATACATTACATTACAATACAATACATTACATCATCTCAAAAGTTGTATTCTGTTGTATGAGAATTTTCTTAACTTTAGTAACCTATTGGTTTTTGAGACTAGCATGCAAAAAAAAAAAAAAAAATGGACGATCGTTCATCTGATATTCTTTTCATGTGTACAAGACTTTATAAAAAGAGAAGTATGAGGTTTTTCTTTTCAGAATCATACTTACCTAAGTGGATGTAGCATCTGCTCAAAGCTGCATCTGTCCCCCTCCGGCTCTAAGACTGAGAACCGAGCGATCAAATACCAGCATTCACTCGGTTCCCAGAGCTCCCTGAGCAGAGAGCTGGTAACTGCCCCTCGCCCGCTCACTAAAGCGCCGGGCGGAGGAGGCATGAGTGGCTGGCTCAGGCTCTCAGCGGCTCGCTAAGAGGCTGTGCTGTGTGCCAGTCCAGGCATGTGAGCGAATCCCGACTTCATTGTCACGATCTTGCCCGAGCCAGGACCAGCTCTCTGACTTCAGCCTGCTGTCTGCTGAATACGGGTCACAGGAGTGCTGAACGAAATGTACTCCTGTTATCCACAGGAGAAGTACAGACAAATGAGCTTACGTGTGTATGTTCTGTTGTCCTTGATAACCTATTGGGGATGAATAAAATTATCCCTTCCAGCATCATTGCTTATGTAGGCACTGGAACACAATAAAGTGTCATATACAGTATACTGGAATTATTTATGATGGTCATATACTTGTTCATTTTGGGTTGGCTACACCTTGAAACCAGATCAAAGCAGACAGCAAATTATATTCTTGAACAATACTTAATAGCATTCACTTTAAATTATAGTACACATGCCCAAAATAAAAATATATCCACTTACCTATACCATAGCTGTACTCAATTATAATTATAATATTTCTCAACTGTGACGCCAATGACCCATCAAAAATTAAATATAAATGAATACTTTATGCAAGGTGCTTGTCCCTCACATTTGCTAAAATAGGAGTTGATTACTATGTTAATTACATAACCCAAAAGTATATTTAATTTTGGGTAGAGTACACAGGATTTATTCAATTGATCTGTCATTAGAGTTTTTCCTCACAAATTCCTCACAATTAGGAATGGGCCCAACGTTCGAGTCACGAATTTAGAACATTATGGGGCGTTTGTGGCAAATTCGAGCGCTGCTGAACGCCCCATATTGCAATGCGAGATCACGGGGAAATGACACCCGCTGATTGGCCAAAGCATGCACATGACCTGCATGCTTTGACCAATCACAGTGCTCTCTGCTGTGAGAGCCATGATTGGCCAAAAGCAGGGTGCCTTTGGCCAACCATGGCTCAGGGGTCTCAGTCCACGCCCCACACTATATAAGACTGCTTAAACAGAGGTTATATGTAGTGTGTGAAAGTGGAGCTAGCAGCTAGTTTAGCTAGGTTAGTTAGTGGCGTGTAGGCAGTGTAGTATATAGTTACAGTGTTTGCTGTCCCCTCAAACTAACTCAACACACAGCCATTAATGTCTAAACTGCTGGCAACAAAAGTGAGTACACTCCTAAGTAAAAATGTCTAAATTGGGCCCAAAGTGTCAATATTTTGTGTGGCCACCATTATTTTCCAGAACTGCCTTAACCCTCCTGGGCATGGAGCTTCACAGGTTGCCACTGGAGTCCTCTTTCACTCCTCCATGATGACATCACAGAGCTGGTGGATGTTAGAGACCTTGCACTCCTCCTCTTTCCATTTGAGGATGGCCCACAGATGCTCAATAGGGTTTAGGACTGGAGACATGCTTGGCCAGTCCATTATCTTTGCCCTCAAATTCTTTAGTAAGGCAGAGATCATCTTGGAGGTGTGTTTGGGGTCATTATGTTGGAATACTGCCCTTCGGCCCAGTATCCAAAGGGAGGGGATCATGCTCTGCTTGAGTATGTCACAGTACATATTGGCATTCATGGTTCCCTCAATGAACTGTAGCTCCCCCAGTGCCGGCAGCATTGATGCAGCCCCAGACCATGACACTTCCACCACCATGCTTGACTGTAGGCAAGACACATTTGTCTTTGTGCTCCTCACCTGGTTGCCACCACACATGCTTGACACCATCTGAACCAAATAAGTTTATCTTGGTCTCATCAGACCACAGGACATGGTTCCAGTAATCCATGTCCTTAATCTGCTTGTCTTCAGCAAACTGTTTGTGGGCTTTCTTGTGCATCATCTTTCGAAGAGGCTCCCTTCTGGGATGGCAGCCATGCAGACCAATTTGATGCAGTGTGCTGCGTATGGTCTGAGCACTGACAGGCTGACCATGGTCGACCATGGCGAGGCCTGTTCTGAGTGGAACCTGTCCTGTTAAACTGCTGTATGGTCTTAGCCACCATGCTGCAGCTAATTTTCAGTGTCTTGGCAATCTTCTTATAGCCTAGACCATCTTTATGTAGAGCAAAAATTATTTTTTTCAACACCAAATTTACCACACCTGCTCCCCATTCACACCTAAGGCCTTGTAACACTAACGAGTCACATGACACTGGGGAGGGAAAATAGCTAATTGGGCCCAATTTGGAAATTTTCATTTATGGGTGCACTCACTTTTGTTGCCAGCAGCTTAGACATTGATGGCTGTGTCTTGAGTTATTTTGCGGGGACAGCAAATTTACACAGTTATACAAGTTGGACACTTATTACTTTACATTGTAGCAAAGTGTCATTTCTTCAGTGTTGTCACATGAAAAGATAAAATAAAGTGATGGGTGTACTCACTTTTGTGAGATACTGTATATACTGCATTCAGTATAGACTATATACTGTCAGCGCAGGCAGTGTAAGAATATATACAGCATCTCACAAAAGTGAGTACACCCCTAACATTTTTGTAAATATTTTATTATGTCTTTTCATGTGACAACACTGAAGAAATGGCACTTTGCTACAATGTAAAGTAGTGAGTGCTGGAAAATAAGGGTGTCCACACAAAATATTGACACTTTGGGCCCAATTTGGACATTTTCACTTAGGGCTACACTCACTTTTGTTGCCAGTGGTTCAGACATTAATGGCTGTGGGTTGAGTTATTTTGAGGGAACAGAAAATTTGCACTGTTATACAAGCTGTACACCCACTACTTTACATTGTAGCAAAATGTCATTTCTTCAGTGTTGTCATGAAAAAGATACTGTATATACAGTATAGTGTATATATGCTTCATTCAGTGTAGACTATATAAAGTGCATGCTCGGATAAGAGTCTGGTATAGATTTTAAGGGGTACCCTGCACCAAAATATTTTTAAAAAATGGTGTGGGGGTCCATACCAGACACTTCAGGTCTGGTATAGATTTTAAGGGGAACCCTGCACCTATTAAAAAAAGAAAAATGTTGTGGAGCCCCCCCAAATCCATACCAGACCCTTATCCGAGTATGCAACCCGGCAGGGCAGGAGGGGGGCCAGCGAGCACCCCCCCCCCCAAACCGTACCAGGCCACATGCCCTCAACATGGGAAGAATGCTTTGGGGGGGGAGTCTCCATGTTGATGGGGAGAAGGGCCTCTACCATGTTATCAGCAATCAAAGCTTGGAAACACCTACTTCAACAAGCCCAACATCACCAAGCAAATATTCCCCTGAAAATCCCACTATCAACTCTAAACCCCTTAATAACCCAAATCTACTTATCAGAATTTGGAAGCCCCCTGTAACCACTTCCGGACCACGCTGCATACTTTTACTGCTGCAGAGTGGCAGTGCATCGCGAATCGCTGTCTATAAATGGTGTTCCGAGCATGCGCAGCTAGGGGCGAGTGTGCACCTCCAGCGGCTCACTCTCGTGCCTGCCACATGCTCCCTGAGCGGGGCCGCGGGTCAGGCGGATCGCCTGTTAGAGAAGAAAAGCAGCGAACTTCCAATGTAAACACGGTGGTTCCCCGCTCTATCAGACGGCATGACAGAAATCTACTGATCCTTGTACTCGGGATCAATTAGATCTCTTATGCCCCCACACAGTTAAAACATGCCTAAGGGCACACAGTTAACCCATTCATTGCCCCCTGCAGGTTAACCCCTTCCATGCCAGTGATATTTCTACAGTAATCAGTGGTTATTTATATTTCTGATCGCTGTACAATTGTCAATGGTCCCAAAAAAGTGTCAAAAATGCCCGACATGTCTGCCACAATATCACAGTCCTGATAAAAATTGCAGATCGCCACCATTGCTAGTAAAAAAAATAAATAGTAAAAATGACATGAATTAATTCTCATGGTTTGTAAACGCGGCAACTTTTGCGCAAACCAATCAATGAAGGGCGATTGCGATTTTTTTACCACAAATATGTAGAAGTATATACAGTCAGGTCCATAAATATTGGGACATCGACACAATTCTAATCATTTTGGCTCTATACACCACCACAATGGATTTGAAATGAAACGAACAAGATGTGCTTTAACTGCAGACTTTCAGCTTTAATTTGAGGGCATTTACATCCAAATCAGGTGAACAGTGTAGGAATTACAACAGTTTGTATATGTGCCATCCATTTTTTAACCACTTCCCGCCCGGCGTATTGACAAATGACGTCCGGGCAGGTGGTTGATTATCCTGACTGGACGTCTATTGATGTCCTCAGGATAATCCACGATCGCACGCCTGCGGGGGCGTGCATCGCGGTGATCGGTGGTGCCATGGGTCAGTCTGACTCACCGCATTACCGACCGAGGTAAAAGGCTTCCCTGGAAGCCTTTTACCATGTGATCAGCAGTGATCACAGTGTAAATAGGAAGAGACGTTTATCGGCTGCTCTCCTGACGGGGGGGGGGGGCTGCACTGAACGTTTATCAGCGCAGCCACCCTCAGGATCACCCCACTGGACCACCAGGGAGCCTGCCCAGGACCACCAGGGAGTCCCCCCCGGACACCATGAGGAGGCCGCCCAGGACCAACAGGGAGGGAACATGGAGGCCGCCCAGGACCACCAGGGAGCCCCCACTAGACCACCAGGTAAGAGCAATACAGTGCACTGTAGGGATGGTACTGTGCCCATATGATGCCTGCCAGTGCCATCCCTAACAGTGCTATATGCACCAATGCCCACCTGTGCCACCTATCAGTGCCCACCTGTTCTACCTATCAGTGCCCACCTGTGCCACCTAAAAGTACCCCCCTGTGCCACCTAAAAGTGCCACCTATCAGTGCCCAGCCCGTCTATTCACCGTGACGACCCGTGACTATCCACCGTGAAAATCCACCGTGTCC
>BLSH010511829.1:357112-369868 GCA_018402905.1 Glandirana rugosa | reverse complement strand
TCCTGCCTTTTATGAGCTCTTTGATTTTTTTACACATGTGAGTATATTTTAACCCGACTTCTGTAATAAACCTTTTTCAAAACGGTATTACACGATTGGGTTCCCTTTTTTCTCCACTCATGCACACTGGATTCTGAGAGATCGGATGACTTGAAGTGCGACCTGAGGTTCTTTTGGATCTTCCCCCCCTCTCCATATTTGGATCAGGAATTACGGACCATCAGGACCCAGGAGGGTCCTACCAGAGGTCGTACCAGGAAGGACCCCTTTTTGTACCAGACACCAGCGGATGTGACGACCCTTTAACCACTGACGACCAAATATAAAACACCGCGCATATTTTACCATCATCTGGTAAGCCTCCAATCACTCTTTTTACATCAAGATTCTATTGAACATCTATAAGGAAATGTTATATCTTTATTTCAAGTGAAGAACTGTCATTTATCTACCTCATTACCGGCGCTGCATATGTTTCTTATTCTCACAATTATTTCCTGTTTCTACCACTGTTTCTACCCCCTTCACAGCACTTACTAGCACATCTTCTATGGTTGTGGCTTCCTCTGTTACCTCTACTCCTTCCTCCGCACCTGGCTCTGGGCCTATTTCTACTGCTGCACCAAAGGTGAATGAATCTATTGCTACTAATGTTAATGATTCAGGTTTGGTATCCAATTCGGTAAAGGACCCCAAAATAGCACCTATTTTTTTAGTACATACTTCAGAGGTACCTCAAAATGTAAGTTTGGAGTTGACCAATCAACCGAATCTGATCTAGATGAGGAGATTGGTTTCTCCGAACTGCAAACTAATCTCTCTGGAATTAATCGATCTACTTGCCACAATGCGAATATGGACGAAGTCTCCTCCAACCCCAACAATGATCTTGAGGTTGTTAATTTATCTGTTGTTAATTTATCTTCTTACCCACTGTCCTCCACAGAGGTTGAAGTGCTTGGGTTGGGTCTCTCTTTTTGTCCTGACCAACCTTTAGACAAATTCGACTTCAAAAAGGATATATATCTGTTTGCCCATAGATCAATGTATGAAGTTCTATACCATAGACAATCTGAAGATCAACTGTGTTTAGAGTCCCAGTAGGACTCTCAGGAACAATTAAGTGATTTGTCTCTTGTTGAGAATCAGGCCTTGTCTGATCTTATGGAGTTGTGGGAGGAGGGGGGTATGATGGAGGAAGCACAGGGGCTGTAGCCTTCTGGCAATATCGGTCCCTGGGGTTTCCTTCCCGCCCCCCTCCTCCTTCAAACCAAAATCTCGTGCATTTCCACAACTACAATCCAACCCCAGTATTTGAGCTTTTGTCCAGCAGGTGTGTAGGGAAATTGAAAGACTTCCACAGAGTAGGTTTCAATCAGGCAACTTGTCTAGGCAACATCAGAATGCTATTCGTTCTCTTCAGAACAATTCTTCTATAGTTATAAAGCCAGCGGACAAAGGCGGAAATATAGTGGTTATGAACCGGGAACAGTATGTAACAATGTTTACTGACCTCTTGGCCAATAAACAATGGTATAGACCTATAACAAGATCAATTGTGGACAATATTCATCAAAATTATTGTCTAATAATCTTTAACGCTTATCGTCGGGGCATTATTGACAACAATACTTGGCAATTCTTGGATACTAAGGACCCTAGGGTCCCGACGTTCTATGCATTGCCTAAGATCCACAAATCCATCACCTCCCCACCTGGAAGACCTATAATCTCTGGATGTGGAGGTGTAACGGAGAATGCAAGCAGACTAGTAGACGAATATCTGCAACCACACGTAAGCTCTTTGTCATCGTATGTAAAGGACACTATTGATTTGCTTAGGACAATTGAAGGATTACATTTACCTAAAGATACATGGCTGGTAGCCCATGATATCGAAGGTCTGTACAATACGACACCATACAACCAGGGACTTGAAGTTATTGCTTAAATCCTTAAGGATCGTGACCCTCAGGCAGCAACTTATACTGAATTTGTGCTTAGTCTTCTAAAATTCATACTTACCTGTAACATCTTTATGTTTGGATCCTCCCACTACCTCCAGGTGCAGGGCATGGCAATGGGCACTCGTTGTGCCCCGGCCTACACCAACCTGTACCTGGGGGGGTGGGAGAAGGACCTTTTTTCTGTTGTCTTCTTAGCCATGTTCTGACCTGGTACCGGTACATAGACGATGTGCTGTTGCTGTGGGCTGGTACCAGGGAAGAACTAACTCTATTTATGAATCAAATTTCATTGAATGACTACAATCTCAAATTCACTATGAATTGCAATCAAAAGAGGATAACATTCCTTGATGTAGAAATATTTGTTGATCCCAGTGGACTAGTGGGCTCAACCCTTTCGGAAACCTACTGCAGGTAACACAATCTTGCATGGCAAAAGCTCCCATCCAACAAATTTAATAAACAGTATATTTTTTAGCCAATATTTGCATTTAAAACTAAATTGTAGTTCAGATACGGATTTTTGGCTAGCGGCCTCCGAACTATATCAGAGATTTCTCGAAAGGGGTTATAGTCATAATTGTCTTAAAAAAGCTTATAATAAAGTAAAAAAGCGAGATAGACAGTTAATATTGTTCTCCAATAAGCCTAAAAAGAGTTCTCCAACCACAATAGGGTAATTACTAGATATTCACCACAACATCAGATCCAGTTGTGTGTCAGTACATTAAACCGTATCCCCAGGTCACATATAAACGTGCTATCTCTCTCCGGGACCCATTGGTCAGAAGCCATTTATATAGTAAACAAAATTTCTTCAATTCTAACTCAACAGGCACTTTTGCCTGCGGCAAATGTCAGTTTTGTCCATATATAGCAAATGGTGATGCATTTTCTCTTCCTAATGGCCAAATACATAAAATTAAACATCACGTGACCTGTCAGACAGTTGGAATGGTGTATCTAACCACTTGTCGATGCGGAGCGACCGTGCACTTCTTCAACTAGAGGCGTGAGGGATACATGCCCTCCAGGCTACTGCTTATCTGGGACTTAATGAGAATTTAAGCTATACAGCCTTTTTATAACTTACAGAATTTATATTACTTTATTGTCCTTTGTCCCTTTACTGATCCGTCAACATGGGAGGATTCTCCCTTAAGCCATTCCCCTTACCATCCAGCAGCCAATAGGAGCCATAGATTACTAACGTAGAGATTCTATAATATTATGTGTGGATGTATCTTACTCTGTAAATTGTTGTAAATTATGCATGGTTGAGATTTTGAATTCAATGTCAGGTGATAATGTATAATATTATAAACACTATTGAGTCTAATTCTTTGTATGATTGTTAATATCATTTGTTTTGTCACTTTATGTTGGAGAATAGCGTTCATTTCTTGCTTATCTTGTATAAAGAACTCTCAAACCATCGTCATTATTTTCTTTTTTTCCCCCGTGGTGCTTTTGTGCATCTGATCCTTGGCTGGCCGTGGATGTTCCGGGGTGTGGGGTGCGTTTGTTTGTCAGCACGGATGGGCGCCGCCACCTTGCTATGGGCGGTATCCCAGGTGTCGCTGGGCTTTGCCTCCCCCTGGTTAACTGCTGTGTGGTGACACCTTTTCCCATTCTCTGATGGGTGGGGGTGGAGCGCATGCGTTGGAGCGCGTCCCCTCCCCTTTCTGGAGATATGTTATCTCTCCCCAGGGCCTTATAGGGATTGTAGTTTGCAGCGGTGGCTGGGTGGTTGGCGCATGCGCAGTGACGCTTGTTTATCCGAGCTCGTGTCGGTGACGTCACACGCCAACACGAGCGGACGGCTTCATAAGCCGGTCTGCCTACTGAATCCCCAGTCTGGCTACACTAGGGGTGCTAGTGAAGGAGGTCTTTTAAGTTTCGGGTAAGCTTATATAGATCTTTATAACAATCTTGTAATATAGTTATCTTTGTTGACTGTTTGTCTACCGAGCGGCTGTTAGCCAGTTGTCCATATTGAGTGCACTTATGTGCACTGTCCTTTCAGAGTGCTTCTTATGCTTACTTTATGTCTTGCTATACATATGTATGGCAATCCTTGTATGATTGCCATACTGTTGAGGGGCTGCTAGCCATTTAGCCAATGTTTTTTGCCTAAGTGCACCGTTTTGTTTTGATAAATTATGTGTTTGACTAAAAGTACATTGTAGCCCTCTTCTTACCTGATTGCTTTTTTCTTTGTCCTAGTTTGATTTAACTGTTACCTCCACTCCACCCAAGTGGTGAGGGCACTACAAGTTCCCCCCTGTGCTGGATGCACATGCACCATATACACTAGTAAGTGTCAGTAGATTTTGGCAGTTATGGCTGCCCATATAGGAGGATACTGATTTGACCTCCTTTCCCTCTTGTAAACATTCCAATTAAACTATTATCCCCTTTAGTAAATCGTTTATTTACAAACAAAAATATATATTTTTTTCTTTTTGGCTTAGTATCAGTGACACATAGCCGGCCCTGTGGTAGCTTTCTGTGGACACACAGCACCCCCCCTCCCTGGTGTGACGTGTGCGGTGGCTTGAGGTCCGGTGCACAATTGACCGTGGTGGGTGAGCCAAGTTGCAAGAGATGAACGCTTTCATAAAAGTGCATACTTTGTTATAGAACACACAGTTTAATTATGTATGAATTATATTCTAAATTATTACTCAATTTTTTTTTTGTAATATAGCATTAAGTACCTTTATTGATGGCCCGTTAAAAATCCCTGATGAAGCAGTACATTGGCGAAACATGTAGGATATGGACCATCACACAATGTTGCCATCAGTGACTCTGTACTATATGCCAAGTATTTTTAACGCTGAATGTATTCTATGTAACTGGTATTGTATTACATATACCATTTTTAATATGTATCAATAAAATATTGAGTTTTATGAATTTACTAGCTGTGAATTGAATTATAGGCACCGTTATAATCCCTATACCCAAATTTAGATTTTTCCCATTTCCTTTTTCCCTTCCCTTTTCCCCAATTCAAAAATTATGAATACATTTGTTTTTTTATATTTTTTTTGGATATTTATTATAGCAAAAAGTAAAAAATTATTGTTTTTTTTCAAAATTGTCGCCCTTTTTTTGTTTATAGCGGTGATCAGAAGTGACGAAGAGGTGATCAAATACCACCAAAAGAAAGCTCTATTTGCGGGGAAAAAAGGACACAAATTTAGTTTGGGTACAACGTCGCATGACCGCACAATTGTCAGTTAAAGCGACGTAGTGCCGAATCGCAAAAAAGTACTCTGGTCCTAATATGGGAAATCCTTCCGGGGCTGAAGTGGTTAATAAGGGGGCCCTCAGATTCCGGCCCCCCATGTGAATATCGGGTACATTGTACCCCTACTCATTCACCAAAAAAGTGTCAAAAAGAAAAAAAACCACAGGAGATAATTAGGGACAAGTCCTTTATTAAAAAAAAAAAAAAAGTGTCCCATGATGTACATCCACATTAATCATGGCGCGCGACGGATGAAAAAAAAATCTAGAAAAAGCTCCTCCGCGATGGGAGGCTCCAGCCGACTGCTGTATTTTTCCTTTTGATAGCTCTTATAAAGGCTACGGCAGAGCCACTCGGTGACATAAGTGGGCGACCCCGCCCCTTCTGATTTCATATGACGTCTGAGGGGGCGGAGTAACTTAGTTATTTCACTGAGTGGCCCTGCCCTTGAGTATAAATAAACTGTCAAAGCAAAAATAGGTCAGTCAGAGGGAGCCTCCCATTAGGGAGGAGCTGTTTCATTTTATTTTTTTCTTATTTGTCGGGTCGTCGCATGCTGTGATTGAAGATGGATTAAATCGAGGGGACGCTTTTTTTTTTTTAAATAAAGGACTTGTCCCTAATTGTCTCCTGTGGTTTTTTCTGTCCTGCCTGTTTGCTTACCTCTTGGTTGTGTCAGCCTAGAGGCCGTGCTTATCACCGCCTGTGGGCTAAATAATCTCCTCTCAATTAACTCCACCCCAGTCTCCAATTAAGGAAAGCCTCCTTGCTGATCAATGTTGGGTGTGTTTGGGTCTTCGTATGGATCCTGAAAAGGTCTCGGCCATTACCAACTGGCCTCTTCCTGCCAGCCTCAAGGCCACACAGCGATTTCTTGGGTTCTCCAATTATTATAGGCAATTTATTAAGAATTACTCTTCTATTGCTGCACCTATTATTGCCTCGACCAAGAAAGGTGCTAATGCCAAGGAATAGCCTCCTGAAGCTGTCGCTGCATCCATGATCTGAAACAAGCCTTTGTTTCTGGTCCTCTCTTGAGGAGACCTAATCCGGGGGACCCCTTTTTTATTGAAGTGGACGCTTCCACTACTGGAGTAAGAGCGGTGTTTCTTCAACTATCTGAGAATAAATGACAACCATGTGCGTTTTTCTCCAAAAGGTAGAGAAAAATTATGCTATTGGCAATCAGGAGCTTCTTGCAATTAAATTGGCGAGGAATAGCGTCATCTCTTGGAGGGTTTCTCTCACGCCATAACAATCTTCACTGATCATAATAATTTAGAGTACTTACAGAATGCTAAACGACTGAATCCAGACAGGCCAGGTGGAGTCTGTTCTTTTCCCGTTTCAATTTTACGATCATGTACAAACCTGGTTCCTGCAACAGTCGGGCTGATGCACTCTCTAGGTCTTTTGACACGCTGAATGAGGAGCCCATCTCTGAACCTGAGCCGATCATTCCAACCAGGAATTCTTGCCCATTCCACCACTCTGGAGTCTAAAATTCCTCCTGGCAAGACCTTCATCCCCACAGAACTAAGACCTAAGATCGTTCGTGAGGGACATGATTCCAAGGTGTCAGGTCATGCTGGGTTCCTCCGATCCCTTCAGCTCATCAATCGTCACTACTGGTGGCTTACTCTCCATTTGGATGTCAAAGGCTACGTAAAGGCGTGCCATGTTTGTGCCCAGTCTAAGTCCTTCACACAAGCTCCTGACGGTCTGCTCATGCCCTTGCCCATTCCGACGGAGCCCTGGACTCCAATTGCTATGGATTTCATCACCGATCTTCCACTGTCTGAAAAGAATACAGTCATTTGGGTGGTAATCGATCGGTTCTCCAAAATGGCTCATTTTGTTCCCCTTCCTGGTTTCCCTTCTGCTCCTGCTTTGGCCCCCATCTTTGTTTGAGAAATCCTCCGCCTCCATGGGGTTCCTTCCCATGGGGTTCCCGAATCAGGGTCGTAAGAGAGGTTGCCCACTGCATAAGTCAGACTCCACCACCAGGTACGTGACACCAGCGGAGCATGAGCTAGGGGACCCTGGGGGCCACGACCTGGATCCAGTTGCAGCCAAATCCATCCTCACCACCAGAGGCTCTGTTGATTACCTACTGGCTCTTAGACTCCGCGCCCCGGGGAAACCGATGCACTAGCTCCCTGTGTTTCAGTGTCAGTGCTCCAGGTGCCCATCTTCCCGTACCAGACAGAGCTCATTAGCAGCAGTCAACATGGGGACAAGGTGGTTTGGGGCGGGGGGCACAGATCTCCCCTGTCCCAAAGCACCCACCCCATCATGTTGAGGGTCTGTAGCCTGGTATGAGTCAGGAGGAGGGTATGCTCACCCCTTCCCCCCATCCTGCCCGACCAGGTTGCATGCTTGGACAAGGGTCTGGTATGGATTTTGGGGGGGACATCATGTCAAATATTTTTAAAAGTTCCCCTTAAAATCCATACCAGACCCATAGAGCCTTGTATGGAGTGGGGGGGGGGGCCCCACACAATTTTTTATCTATATTGCTGGGAGCCGGCAATACATTACAGCCGCAAGCAATTTTAAATGACAAATTTTCCTTTAGAAATGTCATTTTGTGGCGGCACTGTTCTAAACATCACACAGACTTTACAGGCAGACTAAGGTGACTCCCCATGCACAATATTTAAAGGAATACTTCATTTTTATTTTTGCACTTTAATCATTATTAAAATCACTGAAAATTATTCATTTAAAAAAATTTTTTTGCATTGATGCATGTCCCCTAGGGCAGCACCCAGGCCCCCATACACTTTTTATGGCAATAACTTGCATATAAGCCTTTAAAATTAGCACTTTTGATTTTAAATGTTCGTGTCCTATAGACTTTAATAGGGTTCGAATGTTCGCACAAATTTTTTGCCTGTTCGCAAGTTCTGGTGGGGCGTTCGGCCCATCCCTACTCATAATCTTTAAGATAGCTAATAGAGATGAATGCATATACTAAGGTTTGGTTCACCAAGAGTTTGGTGAATCTACAAAAACATTTTTGAAAATTTTTCAAACTGTTTAGCAATTTTTGTTTCAAATGATTTTTTTATTGGTATATATATATATATATCAAATACACAGGAAACAGCATATGCAGATGCTAAGGAGCCGGAGCCCCACATGCGGTACAGGAAATGTAGAAAGCAACCAAAAACAGAAACAGATTAGTGCTACTCCACACTTTTGAATCGCTATGTAATGACGAACTGGTGACATTACATCACTAATACCAGTAAATAGTGTAATGAGAGAACGTGAACAGAGCTCCATTCAATATAAGGTTGCCAGGCCTTTGAGAAGGGCGAGTATGAGTTATTATTAATGGCCAGGCCCGGACTGGCCATAGGGCACACCGGGCACTTGCCCGGTGGGCTGCGGCCTCCAGGCTGCATGTGGGGCCGAAAGTAGCTGCGGCAGCTGGGCCCTGATGTCCACTTCTGTCAGAAGCAGCTGCCTATCTGGGCTGTCCTTTCTGTCTGCGGCCGCCTATCTGGGCTGTCCCTTCTGTCTGCGGCCGCCTATCTGGGCTGTCCCTTCTGTCTGCGGCCGCCTATCTGAGCTGTCCCTTCTGTCTGTGGCCCCCTGTCTAGGGCTGTCTCTGCTGGTCTGGGCTGTCTCTGCTGGTCTGGGCTGTCTGCACTGGTCTGGGGCTGTCTCTGCTGGTCTAAGGCTGCCTCTGCTGGTCTGAGCTGTCTCTGGTGGATTAGGGCTGTCTCTGCTGGTCTGGGCTGTCTGGTGGAATAGGGCTGTCTCTGCTGATCTGGGCTGTCACTGCTGGTACTGGGGCTATCTCTGCTGGTCTGAGGCTGTCTCTGCTGGTCTGAGGCTGTCTCTGCTGGTCTGGGGCTGTCTTTGCTGGTCTGTAGCCCCAGACCATAACACTCCCACCACCATGCTTGACTGTAGGCAAGACACACTTGTCTTTGTACTCCTCACCTGGTTGCCGCCACACATGCTTGACACCATCTGAACCAAATAAGTTTATCTTGGTCTCATCAGACCACAGGACATGGTTCCAGTAATCCATATCCTTAGTCTGCAGCAAATTGTTTGTGGGCTTGTACATCATCTTTATAAGAGCATTCCTTCTAGGATGACAGCCATGCAGATCAATTTGATGCAGTGTGCAGCGTATGGTCTGAGTACTGACCCCCCACCCCTTCAACCTCTGCAGCAATGCTGGCAGCACTCATACATCTATTTCCCAAAGACAACTTCTGGATATATCACAGAGCACGTGCAATAAACTTATTTGGTCAACCATAGTGAGGCCTGTTCTGAGTGGAACCTGTCCAGTTAACCCATGCTGCAGCTCAGTTTCATGGTCTTGCCAAACTTCTTATAGCCTAGGTCACCTTTATGTAGAGCAACAATTCTTTTTTTCAGATCCTCAGAGAGTTCTTTGCCATGAAGTGCCATGTTGAACTTCCAGTGACCAGTATGAGAGAGTGAGAGAGATATCACCATTTTAACACACCTGCTCCCCATTTACACCTGAGACCTTGTAAAAATAACGAGTCACATTACACCAGGGAGGGAAAATTGCTAATCGGGCCCAATTTGGACACTTTCAGTTAGGGGTGTACTCATTTTTGTTGTCAGAGGTTTAGACATTAATGGCTGTGTGTTGAGTTATTATGAAGGGAGAGCAAATTTATATGGTTATACAAGCGGTAGACTCACTACTTTACATTGTAGCAAAGTGTCATTTCTTCAGTGTTGTCACATGAAAAGATATAATAAAATATTTACAAAAATGTGAGGGGTGTACTCACTTTTGTAAGATACTGTATATACTTCTCTGGTGTGCTGTATATACTCCCCTGCTGATGCTGTATATACTCCTCTGGTGATGCTGTATATACTCTGGTTATGCAGTATATACCCCTCTGGTGATGCTGTATATACTCCTCTGGTGATTCTGTATATACTCCTCTCGTGATGCTGGGGTGTATACTCCTGACACAGTTGGGGGAATCTATAATGGGTGGGGTTTATGAGAAGTGGGAGGGGTCAAAAAGGTAGGACGGGGTCTGGCGCCCCCATCCTAAAATTTCACCACTTGCCACTGTGCGTAAGAATGGTTTGATATTCTTTCAGCCATTGCTCCACACTGATATTAAGAAGCGCTAGGGCTGGGGTAATGAATACCAGAATTTCAGTAATATCAGAAAGAATACAAGATATTTTACGCCAAATCTGATTAGAATTTACATGCCCAGAATATATGATACTGAGATCCTACTAGTCCACATTCCTGTCAACACATAGGGGAGCCAATGGGGGGTTAACTCAATTTTGAGGGTGATTTTTAATGATAATTTTTGGCCTCTTGTGGGGCTAATGACCAAGCCATTGCCAAGCAAAAAGCATGGGGAGCCATGCACTGCCGTGTGGGACGTGAGTCAGTAAAAAGAAACACAGTGAGGGAATGGACTTTTCAAGGGTAACATGGAAAATGCAGTAATCCTTTAAATTATACATTTACATGATGTTTTATAGCTGTACATGGGGTTATAGAACAATGCAAACTTCACATACGGCCTCAGCAACAATGGACATTGGCAGCATATTTTTGGCTGTTGAATTATAATTTTTTCATTAGCACCCCAATCCATTATAATCTGAATCTGTATCATATCAGTTAAAGGGTTTTTTCAGTTAGTTTGAGCAGTGACAATTGTGTTTACATGCTTTGACTGACAGAAGTAGCTTGGTAACACATGAGGTATTAGCAAACTACACCCATTAATCAAAGCAGGATTGGTACCATACAATATTAATTGGTTAGAAAAGGTATGGTTTGGTAGAAACTGCATAACAGCAGGATAGTATTATGAGTGGGAAAGCCCAAATGCAGAATTTCTTTCTGTACTTGCTGAGGCTAAATTGGTGGGCCACTTTATATGTGGCCTTACTACCGCTTTGCCCTGCAGGACCAGCTCACTCCCTGCTATCTGCATGAGCAGCACCTTGCTTCTCATTCTAGGCCTGTGTGTCATTCTTTTTTTGTGGGTGGTTGCCTAGCTGTTATGGCAATAGGGAGGTGAATGTGTGGTGTTAATAATGCTCACTATTTACCACATGGCAATGTGGTGGAGTGTGTACTAAGGGAAGCTCCCATGTGCAGCATCTTTGCCTCTGCTTTTAGGCCTGCCTGTCATTATCTGTTTTTACTATGGTTATAATGGGGTATGATGTATGTCAGTGATGGCGAACCTTGGCACCCCAGATGTTTTGGAATTGCATTTCCCATGATGCTCAACTACACTGCAGAGTACATAAGCATCATGGGAAATGTAGTTCCAAAACATCTGGGGTGCCAAGGTTCACCATTAGAGTTGAGCGGACACCTGGATGTTCAGGTTCGTCTGGTTCAGCCGAACTTCACGGAAACGTTCGGGTTCGGTACCGAACTTTACCCGAACTTGACCCCGAACCCCATTGAAGTTAATGGTGACCCGAGCTTTTGGGCACAAAAATGGCTGTAAAAAAGTCCTGGAAAGGGCTAGAGGGCTGCAAAAGGAAGCAAAATGGGGGTAAGAGTAGGACAAGTGCCCTGCAAACAGATGTGGATAGGGAAATAACTTAAAATCACAAAAAAAAAAAAAAAATGGGAGGAGGAGGTGGATGTGGAGTAGGAGCCTAGAGGTTGACTAGGCCGAGACCATGGCAGTGTAGGTGAAAGTGGCGGTGGAGGAGGAGGTAGCCAACACTGTTTTTCGTTTGTTTGGTTTTTTTTTCTAATTGGGGTAGCCCCCAAAATACTGAGACATATTAAAAAAAAACAAGTATACCAATGGCTGTGTGAGGCCAGTCTAAATGGCTATTCTGCACAAGGTACAGACAAGTCTTGTGGGATCCATGCCTGGTTCATTTTAATAAATGTTAGCTTGTCCACAATGGCCGTGGACAGGCGGCTGCGCTTGTCTGTGATAACGCCCCCTGCGCTAAACACACATTCAGACAATACACTGGCTGCAGGGCAGGCCAGCACCTCCAAGGCATAAAGGGCAAGCTCAGGCCATGTGCCCAATTTGGAGACCCAGAAGTTCAATGGGGCAGACCCATCAGTCAGTACGTGTAGGCGTGTGCACACATACTGTTCCACCATGTTGCTGGTGGTGCTGTTTGTTGTGGCGTGCTGCTGACAAAGCTTTTCCACATTTTGGCCATGCTAACCCTGCCTTCTGAGGTGCTGTCGGTGCCACAGCTGCTTTGGTGACCTCTTCCTCCTCCTCCTCAACGGGTGTAACATTGAACACGACTAATGACCCACCGGTGGGACGACCTATGGGCAATGTTCCTGTTGCACGGTAGGAATTAAGGGACTGACCTCGCACTAGCCTTCTACGCGCTGATGGTCGCGTGCGACCATCTGCGCGACGACTCCCGTAAGGGTCCCCCGAGTCACCTTCGTGTTCCGCTTCCACCTCCTCCTCCTCCTTCTCCAGTGGTTTCGTCGACACCGTGGCTGTCGTGGAGTCTTCCGTCCCAATCGTACCG
>BLSH010511829.1:325089-342910 GCA_018402905.1 Glandirana rugosa | reverse complement strand
CATTTTGAAAGAGACGACACACCTCCTCTATTCGTTTAACGAACAGTGAGTGTCTCGTTCCCCGTCTAGCTGACACATAAATCGACAATCAACCTGAAAGAGAAAGACTTTTTTCTATTCGAGTAATGAGTGTCAACCTAATTGAGAAACACCGTTCTGATCCGTGTCTACTGTATTGTACGATATGAGATGGTCCGTCTTAATAATTAATATATATAAAAAAAGCCCAAATGTAGGTGAAATTATACATGTCAGACCTCCTTTCTTCCCTTTCCCCTCTGTACTAACTTTGGAAATTTCGCCATCATTTGGGCGACTGGCTTTATTTTTATAGTATTTCATAATATGTTAGTATGCAATGCATACTAACATATTATGCGATTTTCTTGCAGGCTTTTTTTTTATTTTTATTTCGGTCAGCGGGTTTACTACCGCTTTAAAGGTTTCAATCATGTCTCCCCTTTCCCTTCTTTCCTCCAGACTGTACATATTAAAGTGGATGTAAACCCGAAAAAAATATATATAATTAATAATTCTGCCTGGTAGAGTATAGCATGTTATGTCATCTGTGCCTAGTCTTGCCACAAAGAGTTAATCCAACTGTGAGTAATGAGCTTATCTTTTTTCAGAAAGAGAAAGTCCAACTAACAGCTAAATACACAGTCGATCTGCCCCTTGCTCTGTGAGTGACAAGCAATTTGCTTATCTCCTCCACACAGCAGAGAAAGTTTTACACTCCCCCCTCCCTCCCTCCTCAATGTCTCAGTATAGAGGTGGGTGGGGAGGCTTGTGACATCACAACTCCACCCACCAAACTCCAGCAAACACAGACACCCTCTGATTTCAGAGTTTTACAGAGCTGCTAGTGCTTACAGGAAGGACATTTGCAAGGTAGGAATAGATACAGGAGGCTTGCATGTATATATACATTAATACTGTGCCATTAGTTTATACTGGGTGGGTGGTGGGTTTACATCCACTTTAAGTTCCTCAAGTCTCTCTTGATATGCCTTATCCCCCAGACCTTTCACCATTTTTGTTACCCATCTCTGGACTCGTTCTATCTTATCAATATCTTTTTGTAAGTGAGGTCTCCAGAACTGGGCACAGTATTCTAAATGAGGTCTCACTAGAGATCTATATAGAGGAATCTGGACCTCCTTCCTCCTGCTGGTGATCCCTCTAGTAATGCATCCTGGAATTCTATTCACTTTACCCACTTGCTTGGTCACACTGTTTGCTCATTTTGCAAGCATCTGAAATAAGTACCCCCAAATCTTTTTCTTCTGTAGTGCTGGCCAACACTGTACCCCCAATGTTGTACTCTCTCAGGGGATTCTTTTTCCCTAGGTGCAATATTTTACATTTAGAAATGGATTTTACATTTAGAAAGGATAGGAAGTCAAAGGAAATCTCCCAAAAAGGACAAGCACAGCAGAAAAAAAAAACAACTGCAAATTCTACTGTACTTCACCTAATAAAGGTTTGGCTTTCGATACACTTTAACCAATTCCCGACCGGCTACCCCATATTTACTGAGGCAAAAAGGCAAAATATTTACTCCCAAATCGCCATATATAAGCAAGGAGGAGTGTGCCCGTGGCTCAGGTGGACCCGATGTCCACCAGCGAGCCGCGATGACCTGCCAGAGGGAAAGAATGGGAAACCGCCAATGTAAACACGTCGGTTCCCCACTCTGTCAGTGAGCATCTAAGAGATCTACTGATCCCTGTCACTGGGATCAGTTAGATCTCTTATGCCCATGGTAGCCCAGCCCCCTCACAGTTAGAATATGCCTAGGGAACACAGTTAACCCCTAGATCTCCCCCTGCAGGTTAACCCCTTCACTGCCAATGACATCTATACAGTAATTAGTGGATATTTAAATCTCTGATCGTTGTATAAATGTCATTGGTCCCAAAAAAGTTTCGAAAATGTTACTAGTAAAAATAAAATGTTAAAATGGCAGAAATTAATTCTCATGGTTTGTAAACGTGGCAACTTTTGCCCAAACCAATCAATAAATGCAGATTGCGAATTTTTTTTTACCAAAAATATGAGGAAGAATATAAATTGCCCAAAACCGATGAATACATTCGTTTTTTTATATAATTTTTTTTGCATTTGTATTTTAGCAAAAAGTAATAAATATTGGTTTTTTTTGCAAAATTGTCGCTATTTTTTTGTTTATAGCGGTGATCAGAAATGACGCAGAGGTGACCAAATACCACCAAAAGAAAGCTCTATTTGTGGGAAAAAAAGGACGCAAATTTTGTTTGGGTACAACGTTGCACGACCGCGCAATTGTCAGTTAAAGCGATGCAGTGCCGAATCGCAAAAATTGCTCTGGTCCTACAGTGGGAAATCCTTCCGGGGGTGAAGTGGTTAAAGTTACCCTGTAGGTAAAAATCTGCTGCTTCCTATCAGTGGGGGAGTGAGGTAGGCAGAAGATCAGGCATTCGGTGGTGCATTTAATGCTATTGCAGTATAATTTAGCAATAGCATTAAATGATATCCATTCCCAAACCACCACCAACGTCATCAAGAGACAGCAGCCGAGCATGGCAGTAATAAAGACTCTTTATTCCAGTTAAGCAGTCATTTAGTGTGCAACCCCTTTCTATGGTGATAACAGCTTATACATCCTTTGGCATCAAAGAGGTGCCTTGAGACAATTTCTCACAAATTACTATTCCCGTCCAGCATCTACTGGGAACTGGTTGGTTCTGCTCTTCCCATGTCCAGAATGAGGTGCTGGAATGCTGATGGTTATATTCAGTTTATATAACTTCTTGGAATAGTTAGACATGTAGTAAGGAACTGTATGTATCTCTTGCCCTGTGAACTTATAAAAAGGTCCTATGAGTCTTTATACAACAACAACAAAAAAGGGTCAACTCAATTTACAGTGTAAACACCAATTGAACTTCAATGCTTCATATTAGTAAATTGAAATAAACAATCTTCCAGTATTTCTATCATCATTCATAAGATCTATAGAACAAAAGTCAAAGATGGAGCCGCTCAACATTAAAAAGTCCAAAATAAATTTATCAGTGTTATTTGATACAGAAAAAAGTCCACCTACTCCTCTTAAGCATTCCACTCCATTGGGCACTTAATGGCAGAGTCATAAGATCTAGGTTCAGTTAGTAGGGACATTGATGTGCATTTTTTAGGACTTCCTTTCCCTACTGGATGCTTTGAGCTGGGACAAGCTCTTTCCTTGTCGGCACTCCTAGCGGTTTATCATGCAAGAGGACCTGACAGCGCCTTGAGTGGCACCTGTAATTTTTGTTGTTGATCTTCAAAGTAAACCTCATATTTTTTCACAGAAACAGAAGACCAAGTGTGGGCTATACAAATCTTTTTTTTTTATAACTTAATACTGGTAAGAATTCCAATTAAACAATTAAAAAAAAAAAAAAAACGTGTGCTAGACCTGTGCAACAATGGTAAAAATATATACTGTTGGAGATTAGCTCATGGGGATCACTTTTCATAGGAAAAGATTCAGCATGGAGTTCAGTTTCTTTAAAATCTGGTGGCCTGTCAGTTTTTATTATTACAGGTTTATTGTATACAGTGTGTGGGCTGTCCCCGACACTCACAAAACATAAGTACAGTGCAAACCTTGTTCTTTGAGTCCAAATTAGCACACAGAGCTCACTCAGCTTTCTCCCTCTGAGATCAAGGATAGAGCTCCCCTCTGCTCTCTTCCTGCTCATTAAATTCAGGTGGAGAGGGGTTTGAGTGGACCAGAATATCCGGGCCGGAACCAGCTCTGCCACGGTGGCTGACAAAACCCGGGTCGAACTCTCGCTAGTCGCCTCAAAACGATCGCATGCGAGGCGACAAGTATCGCCCGTCCATTGTGGTGCCTCGCATTACTTCACAATACCTATAGATTTTACATGTCATTTATTCAGCTGCTTATGCTTGCCATACACTATGCGAAAAATCGGGCAAACCCATTTTCGAAAAACAAACAATCGGCTGTGAGAGCAAACGATAATGCCATCACGTAATGACCGATAAATCATTCAATGGACATACGTGAATCTGTTTTTTGTTCGTTTTTTCACATATACCTAGTGCAAACAGTTTGGATGGGAAACACATTAACCCTTCGATTTATCGCTCGTTTGGACGAAAATTTCCAAACTTGTCCTTTTTTTTTTGGCTCAAAAGCGCCCCAACCGATTTGTGCCCATTAACTGGCCGAAAAAGGAAATGTCCAAATGACCGATTTTCAGATGATTTTTTTGTATAGTTTATGGCCAGCATTGGTCTACAGGGTTTGGGTGGTGGCAATGGACCATTGTATTTACAGTTTGTTGATATGGAAATTGTAGACTGACAAACCATTGTTCTGATTTATCACAGCACAGATAAGGCTGGAATCATGAAGGCAGTAAGCATTGACCCTTTGAAATGGTAATAGCTTTTAACATGATTTGAACGTAAGATTAAAGCTTTCTTAATTTTGTATGGTAACTACATAAAAACGGGACTGCACCATTGATAAGACATAGAACCTGGGCAAGTGGATAAAAGAGACTCTCTGGTCTCCTTGTATGTTTGTTTTATATTATTGTTTTAATCCAAAGGTATATCAATAGTGAATATAGAATCTGAATATTGGGAGGACAGCTTCTACACAATAAGGGGCTTCCAAGGTGAAGGTAAGTGATTATTGAGTTAAAGTGCCACATCATGACATTCAAGTCCAAATACAAATATATCCTAATGATAGATTGTTTGCAGAGCCAATGCATTTCAGAGGCTATAATTCTGTCCTTTTCATCAAGGCTACCAAGTAACACAAAATATAAAAACAATTGTATGTAACTCACTGTAACAAATTATTCACACTATTAGAAAAATAAAGATCTAATACCGGTAGAAATTGGTGCAAACAATCTATCATTAGAATAAAATCATATTTGGACTGGAATATCCTGGAGCATGGCTTTAACTCTATATTAACTTAGAGACAATTTACTAACAAATGCAGTTTTGTTATTGTTTATAGGGAATTTTTAGAGCATAAGCAAATTACAAATTCTTGATTCACTTGAATATTTACATGCCTAATATCTTTGATGAGTGTAGAATCACACAGTTTAGAAATGTGGGAAATGGCGATTAATTTGTTCATTACTAGCAGTATATACGGAAAGAACTAAACTGCATATTGGGATGATGGGATAAAGGGATGATTGGCTGCAATGCTCAGAAATCTCACTAGGTGTCAGTATACGTTTTACACACATACTGTATGTTGTAATGATTATTTCTCTGCATAGGGATTATGAATGGAACTGCTTGGATACAGGTCTTACATATTGCATTTGAGCTGTTTCTGATAGCAACAGTGGTATAATTGTTGTTCTTTATGCGGATTAAGGATAGAATATCATGGCTATGCTTAACAAGGATCATATTTAACCTACCACCCCTCCCCCCCAATCCACTGGTAAAATAAGTATATCCATATTCTTATCAGACACAGGTCAAATATGGTCCATGCTATATATAACCATAATCCCCATGTAAAAAAATAATTATGTGCATATTCTCATCTGAAAGGTTTAATATGTTTCTTGTAAAGTGCAACCATGATTTTCCATCAATAAATCCCATGAAGAACCATAATTATACCCATATTCCTATCAAATCAGGTCACATGGATGACATAGGATGTGTATCTATGATATTCTACCTTGTTAACCATGATATTCCACCCATAATTGTCTTGTAGAAAAATAATTATACCCATATTTTTTTCAAAAACAGGTTAAATATATTCCTTGTTAAGTGTAACCATTATATTCTACCTATAATGTCCATGTAGAACAATAGTAATATCTCCATTATTATTACAGGTTTACTCTATACAGTGTGGGGCTGTCCCTGACACCCACAAAACATAAATACAGTGCAAACCTTGTTCTTTAAGTCTAAATTAGCACACAGAGCTCACTCAGCGTTCTCCCTCTGAGATCCAGGATAGAGCTCTCCTCTGTTCTCTTCCTGCTCATTAAATGCAGGTGTAGAGGGGTTTGAGTGGACCAGAAAGTCCGGGCCGGAACCAGCTCTGCTGCGGTGGCTGGCAAAACCCGGGTCAGACTCTCACTAGTTGCCTTAAAAATGATTGCATGTGTGGCGACAAGTATCGCCCGTCCATTGTGGCACCTGGCATAACGTCACAATACCTATAGATTTTACATGTCATTTATTCAGCTGCTTATGCTGGCCATACACTATACGAAAAATCAGGCAAACCCATTTTCGAACAAAAAACAAACAATCGGTTGTGAGAGCAAACTATAGTTTTCCATTTGTCGCCCTCCTTGGTCCTCACAAGATTGCATGCCCCTCTCAAATAAAGCTTAGTGAAAAACGTTGCTCCCTTGAGGCGGTCAAATGACTCTGTAATCAACAGAATCAGATAAGCATTTTTAATCGTGAAGCGATTGAGACCCCTATAATCAATACAAGGTCTCAGTTCACCACTCTTCTTTTTCACAAAGAAGAAACCAGCACCATCAGGAGACAAGGGTTTACAGATGAATCCTCAATAAAGTGCGTCGGCAACTTACTCCTCCATGGCTTTGTCCCCGAGACAGACAAAGAGTAAACCCAGCCACGAGGGATATGGCACCAGGTTGAAGGTCAATTGCGCAATCATACAACCGGTGTGGAGGCAAACTATCGGCTTGATGTTTGTCAAAGACATCGCTAAATTCACGGTACTCCTTCGGCAGGGAGGAGAGTGAAGAGGTGCACAAGACCTTAGCCACTTTCTGACAACATGTCTTACTGCATTGTGACGGCCAGGAAAGAACCTCAGCCAATAAAAAGAGGGGTTGTGCCTCTGTAACCAAGGATAACCAATAACCACCGGAAATGAGGTGAGGAAATGACATGGAATTGGATTATCCCATGGTGAAGAGCCCCTACATCCATGGTCAACAGAGCAGTCTTATGAGTCACATGGGCAGGCTGTAGAGGTCTCCCATCAATAGCCTCAATGGTAAGTGGAGTGGCACCAAGCTGCAGCAGAATCGAGTGCTTAGACACAAAGGCACCATCTATGAACAGGCCTGCAGCCCCAGAGTCGATTAGAGCCTGTATCGTGATGGACGACTCAGACCAAGAAAGAGTAACCAGAACCAGGGGCTTATCCTTCAGGATAACTGAGAACGTAACAACGCCACCTAAGGTCTGTTCCCTACAGGACCTCAGGTGCAAGCGTTTCCCAGACGGGTAGGACAATAATTCTGGAAGTGACCTGCCTGGCCACAATAAACAATCTCTCCCTACTCCTAAAGGCCCTTTCATCTGCAGAGAGACGTGTGAAGCCCGACGGCATGGGTTCTACTTCACTAGCAGACTCTGTACCAGGAGGTATGGGAGGTGAGGGAGGCAAGGGTGGGACTGCAAAGCTCAGTGCCAAATGTACAGGAAGGTCTCTCTCTGAGTCTGGAATCAATGAGAATGGCAAACATGATCAACTTCTCCAGCTCAGTAAGTATGTCTCAGGCTGCTATCTCATCTTTGATAGTATCAATGCAGCCACGAGGACCTCATTGTTCCAAGCAACCTCTGCTGCCAGAGTATGGAATTCAATGACAGTCCTCATACTCTGTTTGATGGACATGAGGCTCTTGACAGCAGAAGTAGAGCATGCAGGACCATCAAATACCCTTTTAAAGGAAGCCACAAACTCTGGGTAACTCAGGACAACAGGGTTTTGCTTCTACCATAGAGGGTTTGCCTAGGCCTAGGCTCTCACTGAAAGCAAAGAAATCACAAAGCCTACTTTGCTTCTATCCATGGGAAATGCCTGGGGCAGCATCTTAAAGTATATCCCAACCTGGTTGAGAAACCCTCTGCATTGAACTGGATCTCCCCCAAATCAGTGGAGAAGCGGAGCGGAACCAGACATACCTCTTATAGAGGTTATATTTGAGGCGGGTGACTGTACAGAAACTGGAGCAGCAGCAGGTACGGCCTGCAACATAGGTCGTACCGTAACAGCCACAGTGGGAGGATCCAGGTGAGCGGTGCAAATCAGTAGTGTCTGTAATGCTATGGCAAACTGATTCATGCGGTGATCCTGCTCATCAAATCTGGAAAAAATATTGCCAGCAAGTGGATTGCCCGCATCTTCTGATTTCATGGCCTTCGTCTACTGTCAGGAACCATGAACCAGACTGAGACAGCAGTGCAGTAAAAATCACACTTTTTAATAAAATAGTAAAATGGTACAAACAGAGCAAACGTAGTCAAAACATAGCCAGGGTTCGGTAACTAGAGCTGGTAGTCGGAACAAGCCAGTGAAACAGGAATCCAGAGATCAGCGCAGTAGAGGCAGCAAACAGGATCAGGAACCAGAAGGGAAGGCAGCCAGGCAAAAGTCTTTAATCCATAAATCAGCGCAGTCAGAGGCAGCAAACAGGATCAGGAACCAGAAGGGAAGTCAGCCAGGTAAAGTCTTTAACAGGAAAACACAGCAGAGAGTATCCGGATATGTTGACCAGGCAAAGGCACAGGAGATCTGATCCAGGCAGTTTAAATAGCCAGCAGGGCTAGCTGAAGAGCAGGAAATGAAGACCAGATGAGTTACTGTGGAATGAATAGTACTGGCAATTAACCGACAGCTGAGCACTAGAGCTCTGAGAAGGAAGGGCTGAGCCCAGCCCTGACAGTAGTTCATGGCATGTATAGCCACAATAATCCACCCATAGTGCCCATGTAGAAAAACAATTATTCTCATATTATTATCAGAAACATGGTCAAATGTGTTCTTAGGCATGTTTAACCATGATATACCAGCCATAATCCCCATGTAGAAAAATATGTATACCCATAATCCTTTCAAAAACTGGTTAAATATTCAGAATTGCCTTAATTATTTGTGGCACAGAATCTCCCGCTCCACCACATGCCAAAAATTCTCTATTGGACTGAGATCTGGTGACTGTGGAGGCCATTGGAGTACAGTGACATCATTGTCATGTTCAAGAAACAAGTGGTGAGATGATTTCAGCTTTATGACATGGTGCATTATCCTGCTGGAAGTAGCCATCAGAAGATGGGTACACTGTAGTCATAAAGGGATGGACATGGACAGCAACGATACTCAGGTAGGCCGTGGCATTTAAATGATTCTCAATTGGTACTAAGGGGCCCAAAGTGTGCCAAGAAAATATCCCCCACACCATTACACCACCAGCCTGCCTGAACCATTGATGCAAGGCAGGATGGATACATGCTTTCATGTTGTTTCATTCTGACCCAACCATCTGAATGTCACAGCTGAAATCGAGACTCATCAGACCAGACAACATTTTTCCAATCTTCTATTGTCCACTTTTGGTGAGCCTGTGTCAATTGTAGCCTCAATTTCCTGTTCTTAGCTGACAGGAGTGGCACCCGGTGTGGTCTTCTCCTGCTGTAGCCCATCTGCTTCAAGGTTCAATGGTATTCTGCATACCTTGGTTGTAACGAATGGTTATTTAGGTTACTGTTGCCTTTCTCTCATCTCAAACCAGTCCGCCTATTCTCCTCTGACATCAACAAGGCATTTTACTCCACACAACTGCCGTTTACTGGATATTTTCTCTTTTTTGGACCATTCTCTGTAAACCCTAGAGATGGTTGCACATGAAAATCCCAGTAGATCATCAGTTTTTTTAATACTCAGACCAGCTCATCTGGCACCAACCACCATGCCATGTTCAAAGTCACTTAAAGTGATTTTAAAGTCTCATTTTTTTTCTACAAATAATAAATATGTTATACTTACCTATCATGTGCAGTGGTTTTGCACAAAGCAACCCGGATCCTCATCTTCTTGGGTACCTGGCTGGAGCTCCTGGCCCCTCCCTTCTGCTGAGTGCCCCCACAGCAAGCAGCTTGCTATTGGGGGCACCCAAGCCGAGCTGCAGCTCTGTGTATCCATTCAGACATTGAGCTGCAGTTCAGCCCCACCCCCTCTCTCTCCTGATTGGCTAACTTGAGTTTTATTAACAGCAGCAGGAGCCAATGGTGCCGCTGCTGTGTCTCAGTCAATAAGGAGGGAGAGTCCCAGATGGCCAAGGCACTCGTGGACATCGCTGGATAGAGAGGGGGCTCAGGTAAGCATTAGGGGTACTGAGATGGGGCTGCTGCACTGCTTTACACAGAAGGCTTCTTATCCTAATGCATAGGATGCATTAAGATTAAAAAAAAAACAAAAAAAAACCTTCTGACTTTACAAACCACTTTCAATGCCATTTCTTCCCCATTCTGATGCTCGGTTCGAACTTCAACAAGTGGTCTTTAGCACATCTAGATGCCTAAATGCATTTAGTTGCTGCCATGTGATTGGCTGATTAGCAATTTGTATTGCCAAGCAATTGAACAGGTGTACCTAATAAAGTGGCCGGTGAGTGTATATCAAGTACTGCAGAAATGAATAACACATTTTGAGTAACAACAGACTCATTACCATATACAGTATGTATGTAAAAAGTATACTGACACCTTGTGAGAGTGCTGAGCATTGCAGTCAATTATGCCATCATACCATCAACAGAATTTGCAGTTTAGTGCATCCCATATATACAGTATATTTCCTACTATGTCCGAATACAGTAATACAGTAAAACCTTGGATTGCAAGCAAAATTCGTTCCAGAAACATGCTTGTAATCCAAAGCACTTATATATCAAAGCACATTTTCCCATAAGAAATAATGGAAACTCAGATAATTCTTTCCACAACAATTTATTCATAAGTCCTCCAGTTTATAGTCCATATAAAAAGATTATAGCAATGTGGTAGGTTGTGTAACCATAAAATGTCCATCCACAAATGGCAACCTCCACAAGGGGATTAGAACCAAAATCCAGCAGGATCTACAGAGTATAAGGGCTGGTTCACACCTAGGCGATCCTAGGGGATTTGCGGTCCGACTCGCCCCAATTCGCCTCAAATCGCCTGACATCAGAAATCCCATTGGAATGAATATGCGCTACTCAAGTCGCTCCGACTCCAAGGCGATTTCAAAAAAGGTTCCTGTACTATTTCAAAGCGACTTCTAGGCGATTTGAGCCCATAGAAGTCAATGGAACGGATCACCGTCTATGAAGAAGCGACTTTGAAGAGACTTTACAGGAAAAAAGAAAATAATTTTTAAGGCAATTCCCCCTCCCTCTCTTCTCTGATTGGCCACAAGCAAAGTCGCCTGGCATGGAGTACGCTTCAGGGCGCGTTGTAATGCCCAAAGTAGCTCTGAAGTCTCTTTCAAATTGCTTTTGAATCACTTTCAAATCGCTTTCGAATCGCTTTCAATTCGCCTAGCAAAGTTGGATCGCCTAGGTGTGAACTGAGCCTAAAAGAGAAGAGAGGCGCCTCTAAGTGTAGCAATATGGTTACATTTAATGAAGGTAGCAACTCACATGATTGATGATTAAAAGAGGCACATCTAAAATGCAGGCATCCGGGGCAAAGCTGTCCACATAGACTGTCCTCCGCACCGCCGGCTCTCATAGCTGTCAGTCTGCAATTGTGACCAGGAAGACGACCCTGCAGTAGAGCGATCTGAAACCGAGGCTTGAAGCGCTCATGGAGTGCAGTGTGGAAGGGATGACTTTGATGGTGATGTGGAGGATGGTCTATGTGGACAGCTTTACCCTGAATGCCTGCATACTTATATCTGCCTGTTTTAATCATCAACCATGTGAGTTGCTAAATGTTGTACCTTCATTAAATGTAAACAATATTGCTACACTTAGAGGTGCCTCTCTTCTCTTTTATACTCAATTGCGACGTGACGCTACTCTGATACCAAGACATCGCTTGTATATCAAGTCATATTTTATTTAAAAATTTAGCTTGTCTTGCAAAACGCTCTCAAACCAAGGTTTTACTGTAGTTTGAAACGGAGAAGAAAGTTTGATAGGTGACCAGCAGAGGGCATCCCTGCTCTACAGTTACACGTCAACATCTGCTGCTTAGCAGAGTGGTCACATAAAATAATTTAATTTATCTTGGTATGTTTTGATTGCATTAATCACTGTCACATACATGGCTTAGCTTCTTTGATGTAAGGTGTTGCAAGCAATCAAGTCATTTTGGAAATCAGGCCTGCTGAGAATAAAGACAGTGGAGATAATGTGCCAAGATTAGATCTGGTAAAACACTGATTTACAAATTACAGCCTCTCCAGCCCTCTAATCACAACTCTGTGTTTATTAAGCCTCCCATTGTCTGGAAAGTTTGTAGAGAAAGGAAGTTTTGCCATTTTTGTTTTCTTTAACCACTCTTGGGAAGTAAAGCCAAGCTTTACAAAATAAATAAAGAAACAAAGAAATCCTCTTCACATAAGAGGTTTAAGAAGATTACATACTGTCAGTTTTTTAGACTACTGAATGCATTAGCATGACCATCATCTTAATATAGGGACACAGATTTACATAAATCATATTAAGGAGAAATTAAAATCCACAAAGCAAAAAAAAAAAAGATCTCAAATATATATTCCTGGATACCATCTATCTTTTCTTTATCTATTTCCTGCTCTCTCTCTCTATTAATTATTCAGCTTTTGGCACGTTAGGATATAAAAGATCATTTCTGATTGGTTGCTTTACACCATTTTTCCTATAGCATTTTTAACTGGTTTTCCAGATACTGTATACAGGTTTCACATGTTATTTATATTTTCATTAGTGTACTAAGAAAGTTGTATTCCGCTACAGGCATAACCCCCATCTCTATAGTCCTCCGACACTGGGTGCAGGCTTCCAACATTCGTGAACTGCTCCATGTGCCACACTCTTTAATATAAGTTTTTAACCACTTCAGTACTGGCCACTTTCACCCCATTCCTGCCCAGCCAAATTTTTAGCGCTGTCGCACTTTGAAACACAATTGCTCAATCTTGCAACAATATACCCATATGATTTTTTTATAATTCTTTTCAGACAGATAGAGATTTCTTTTGGTGGTATTTAATCACCACTGGGTTTTTTATTTTTTGCTAAACAAACAAAAAAGCCTGAACATTTTGAAAAAAAAAGTTTTTCTTAGTTTTTGTTAAAAATGTTTGCAAAAAAAGCCTTTTCTTCTTTACTGATGTGCGCTAATGAGGCAGCACTGATGAGGCTGTACTGATATGCACTGATGAGGCTGCACTGATGGGCACTGATGAGGCGACACTGATTTGCACTGATGAGACTGCATTGGTGGGCACTGATAAGGCAGCACTGATGGGAACTGATGAGGCGGCACTGATGGGTACTGATAAGCTGCATTGATGGGCACTGGTGAGGATGCACTGATGAGGCGGCACTGATGGGCACTGATTGACACTGATAAGCTGCATTGATGGGCACTGATAAGCTGCACTGATCTGCACTGTTGGACACTGATTGGCACTGATGGGGCTGCACTGATAATCGGTGCACTGATGATCAGTGCCCTGATTATCAGTGTAAACAATGTACTGTCAACCTTGTCAGTTATCAGCACAGCTTGTGAGGAAGGCACTGCCATTAACTGGCAAATCTGTTTACATGTGACCAGTTGTGATTGGGCACAGCTGATCACATGGTAAATGGCCACTGTGATTGGCCCTTTACCAGGATCTGTGATCAGCTGTGTCCAAAGGACACAGCAGTCACAGAGCATGCCGAGGCATGCACCAGGGGGTGTGCAGGAGGTGCAGCCCTGGAAGGACATCTATGGAT
The DNA here is from genome assembly GCA_018402905.1 of Glandirana rugosa. Lineage (NCBI taxonomy): Eukaryota > Metazoa > Chordata > Amphibia > Anura > Ranidae > Glandirana > Glandirana rugosa. The sequence continues at coordinate 329,165 of BLSH010511829.1, read as the reverse complement.
ACCCTCCCAGAACTGGAGACCTGCGCTGTCTTTTGGCTATAGCATGAGTGGGAGGGGTTAAAGCGGAGTTCCACCCTAAAGTGGAACTCCCGCTGGTTGGATTCCTCCCCCCCTCAGGTGTCACATTTGGCACCTTTCGGGGGGAGGGGGAAGAGGACACCTGTCTTTAGACAGGTGTCCTTTTCCACACTTCCGGGAGTTCTGGCCGGCGGACGCGGCAGATGACGTCAGAAGCCGGCTCCCTCCTCCCTGCTCGCTCTGCTACTGGCCGCCTGGCCAGTAGCAGAGCGTGGCAGAGCTCGCGCATGCGCGGTAAGGTGCCCGGCGTGAAGCTGTACTGCTTACACGTCCGGGTTCCCTTACCCGCGATGGAAGCGGCTGCACCCGTCCCCCGATCCGAAGATCGGCGGCGGGTGCCGACATCGCTGGAGTCCAGGACAGGTAAGTGTCCTAATATTAAAAGTCAGCAGCTACTGTATGTGTAGCTGCTGACTTTTAATTTTTTTTTTTAGCCCGGACCTCCGCTTTAAGAAGACTCTATGAATAAGATCCATGAGGGTGTGAAAGGCAGTCACCCTGCTCAGCTTCATATGATGCACATATGCAGCCAAGCATCAACCCCCACATGCAGTTGCAGGACGTCACAGGTTGTTCAGCCTGAACCAATACTCTCCCATGCATGGATGGTGGCCTGAGGCCTAGTCTTCCCTCCCTCCTGGCCCATATATGGTTAACATCCTCTTCCCTGAGAATACTCACACAGTTGGTACACATTTCATTTCCCAGGACCCAGATGGCCAGGTTTGCGCCAGTATATGCCTCCTACTCTACTCCTTGGGCATTACCTGTATAAAACACTGCACCATAAGGCCTTGTGTACACTAGATGTCAAAAAAAATCAACTTTTAGGGTCATTTGATTTTTTTTTTGTGCCTCTTAACACCCCTTTGTGTTAGCCTATTTGTCCATGCACCCATAGGGATTTACAGACATTTAGAGGCAGGAGCGTTTAGAGGCAGAAAAAAAACCCAGGGCTGGCGAGGGCATGTTTCAGTGTAAATGATGCTTGATATGCCTAAATGTAAGTAAATATGTTTAACCGGGCTTAGGCACTAGGTGTTTAGACCTTGAGTGCTCATTCATTCTGATAGCTAGAATCTGGCCAATGGAATCAATGAACGCTCAAGTGCGTGATGCGCCTAAATGCATTTGCAAAACACGGCTTTAGGTGTGTTTTTGACTCTGCTTTTTCCTCCTCTGAAGCAAGGCGTTAAGGGGAGGAAAAAAGTCCAGTGGGCATGAGGCCTCAGATCTCACACAGGGTCTTTCAGATTTGGTCAAATGTCTGTACTTGTATAACTTAGTGAACAAGGCATAACAATCCAAATACTGGCAATGTTACAATCCAAATAGTGGCTTGAGATCCAAAGTACTTGCAAGATGCATAGCACCAGGTCACAAGTGATTTAGGTGGGCTGTCTTATACCTCTGTAATGTTCCCTGCATGGTGTGACCTACTTCTTCTCAGAGGGGACGACAAGGGGAAACACCAACCCTTAATTCTCTATTGAGTTTTGTCCCAGCATCTGTGCCTTGGGTCTCTCATCTTCAATTCCTTAATGTGAGATAAAAAAATGACCCCATTTCGGAAATTAGACACTCCAAGGTATTTTCTGAAAATCATATTGAGTCTTTTGAAAACGTCATTTTTTGCCACAAGGTTTTGGTAAATACAGGAAAGAAAATGAAAATGCATTTTTTTACACAAAGTTCTCAATAAATAAGATATTTCTAATGCACATCATAGGCATATGTAGAAATTCACCCCAGCACTTTTACACTTTCTAGGGGCATAAATTACACATCTAATTTCCTTACTACCTATCGTATTTTTGGAGGCCCTGGAGCACCAGGATAGTGGACACACCCACAAAATGACACCCCAAGGTACTTTTAAGAGAGAGGCATGGTGAGTCTTTTGAAAACTTCATTTTTGTCACAAGTTTTTCGAATATGTGGAAAGAAAATGAAAATAATGTTTTTTACACAGTTGTCAATTTAATAAAATATTTCTCACACACAGCATGGGCATACTTATAATTGCACCCCAAAACACATTCTGTTATTCCTCCCAAGTATGGCGATACACATATGTGGGTAGGTGCAGCATGGTGCGGCAGCAATAACACACAGTCCAGGTTCAATTAGAAAAACTCGTATTGAAGTAAAGGCAAAACAGTTCACAACAAACCCGGTGGGAGAAGACCAAACTGGGGACACTCATGTATGCTAACAGTGTGTAATGGAGCAGGTATCAGCTGAAATGATAGCGTCTGTCTGTAAGGGCATTTGGGTCCCACGCCCAAGTGGCAAAATGTCCAGGGAGATTGCGGAGCCCTAAGCTTTCTCTACTCGTCTGGAACCATTCCCTGCCGGTAACACTATCCCTGACAGACGGGTGACCTGTTACTACACTACCCACATGTGAATGAATACCAAATCCAGGCTAGAGGCTTAAATGGGTGACTATGACCAATCGGATCACTGCCCAAGGGATTCAGGAAACCATAAAGAAACCATGTTCCTCATGACTTCCTTTCCCTCTGCACTGCTGCTGCAGTTGAGCACCATCTGCAGTGGAGACAACAGACTGCACCTGCCTACACTACACGCTGTGCTTGGCATCGCAACATAGAACATAACATGAACAATACAATGACCATAGTTAAGGTACAACAGAAAACAGTTCAGAAAACATAATCAGAGTATCTTGCAAGAAGTTACCCGCAGTTGGACCGCAAAGGACAATGAGCCACAGCATCCTCTGAGGAGTCAGGCTGCCCGTGATCATCTTCTGGTTGAGGTTCTGGGGCTGCAGGAGGGTGAGGACTATCCACATCCTCACACCCTATTCACTCTTCAAATAGAAAAACAGCATTTTTGCTTGCACATGATTGGATGACAGGAAGTGATGGGAGATCTCCCAAATGAGACATAGATGGAAAAAAAACTGACAATGATTTTAACCTTACCCTATTCTATTCAACATTTAAAAAAAAAGTTTTGTCTTCAGATATACTTTAAACCAGCCTTTTATCATAGAGAAACCCTTAAAATAATGTTCAGGTTATATGGAATCTTGCAATTTTGTTTATCCACAGGTCTCATTTCATTAGCAGCATCTTCAGTAAAGAACGTGGCCTGTCTATTGTATTTCACATCCATAGCAGATCATTTTTAACAACCACTTGCCCAGTGCAACAAAAATATTGATGTACTGGGTGATAAACATGATACGAAACTGGACAAAAAAAATGCAGACAGTGTGAATTGTAGTGTTCATCTACGTTGGTGATCAGTGGAGAAATGCCTCATTATATTGATGGGTAATGAAGAAATGCCCCTTTACATTGATGGTCAGCATTAAAAGGGCCCCTTTACACTGGTAGTCAGTGGAAAGAATTCCCTTTACCTTGGAGGTCAGTGGGAAGAAGAAGAATGCTCCTTAACCTTAGAGATCAGTGGAAAGAACACCCCTTATAGACAGCAAAAAAGGTTATTCCTGTCCGTGGTTACTTACTCTATATATGATACGTGAGTAGAGTTGAGCGAACCCGGACTGTAAAGTTCGGATCCGTACCGAACTTTGGGGTGTCCGTGACCCGGACCCGGACTTTTCAAAAAAAGTCCGGGTTCGGGTCCGGTGTTCTGGTAATTTTAATGAAAAATCTTAAAAATGCTGTAAAAAAAATGTATAAATTTCAATAAAGGGACAGGGGTAAAGAAACATCCCGTGAACAGGGTGGGAATGGGCGCAAAAAGAAGGAAAACGTCTGGAGATCCTGGAAGGACCCGAAAAAATGTCGTAAAAATTCTAAAAAGTAATTTTAATGGTCTTGTGGCCTGGGCTTGGGCCTGAAAAAAACTTTTCAGGCCCAGGCCCAGTGCCTGTGGGGTTTCAAGCCATGCCTAGGCTTGAAATGTCAGGCCCAAGCGAGTTGAGATGAGTGCATAGTATATATCTCATTCATTGGTGCCTGTCCTTATTGGAAAAAACGACAGATATTCCCCACAAG
>BLSH010511829.1:298215-324079 GCA_018402905.1 Glandirana rugosa | reverse complement strand
GTTAATAAAGTTAACACACACAGTGAAATTTAGTATCTGCTATTCACACACATCTGTTCTGCAATGTGTGTGAATAGCAGATGTGCAAGCATTAGCGGCAATATGAAAAGCGACAGAATAAAAAAAAGTGTTCTTCAAAGAAGATTTAAAGTGACACACACACTTGAAATAATTGTGCAGAAGAGATGTGAAATGTTTGACGTTTTGATTTAAAGTGATACACACATTTTAAAAAGAAGTGTGAATAAAAGATGTTGAATGATTGACGGTTTGATTTAAAGTGACACACACAATTGAAATAATTGTGCAGAAGAGATGTGCAATGTTTGATGGTTTCAATTAAAGTGATACACACATTTTAAAAAGAAGTGTGAATAAAAGATGTGGAATGATTTCCGGTTTGCTTTAAAGTGATACACACATTTTGCAGAACAAAGTACTCCCGGCTTATTTATACTTTTTTGACACAGTTTGAAGATGATTTTAGAACAGTTCTATGGCCTCTAATGTTAATTAATACTTTTCAGACCCATTTTGAAGATGATCTCCATTTTTGCATTTTTTATGTTTTTATTTTTTTTTTAATATTTAAAGTTATTTCCCTGTCCCCATTTCTTTGTAGGTCACTTGTCCCACCCTTACCCACATTTCCTTCCTTTTGCAGACCTCTAGGACCTTCCAGGACTATTTTACAGCACTTTTTGTACCTAAAAGTCCGGGTCTCCATTGATTTCAATGGGGTTCGGGGTCCGGGACAAAGTTCGGGTTCTGTCCGGACCCGAACCCGGACTTTGTCCCGAAGTTCTGCCGAACCAGCAGAACCCGGACTTCTAGAAGTTCGCTCAACTCTATACGTGAGGCTTCCATGGTCCCATGCACTGGCTTCGCCAAGTGGCATTGATACCAGAATTAGGCATGCACTGGCAGGTGGGAGATGAGTCCACCATTGTTCATCTCCTAACCATCTCTGGAAGAACTCTAGGGTTCCACATAACCCTGGCTGAGAGAGGCTGCTTTAAACCAAATGACAGGGGCTTAGTACAAATTAAAAATTCTTGGTGGAGCCACGTAGACTAATCCTTTATACCCCAGTGGCCAACATCGTGTCCAAAACTGCTGGCTTATTTCACAAGCACAGCTTTAGTAGTAAACAGAGGAGACATGTCTTATGTTTTATCTATCCTTTTTCCCTTTTTTTGTGATTTTCATAAACTTATAATTACTTGTTAAAAATGCAGTCCAAGGATAGATTTCATAACATCTATTTTTCTTCATCCACATGTCCTCAAACGCATCTCTCTATGTGCATTTACAGATATAAAACAACCCTCGGAGCTCATAACTGTAAATCCCTACTTCCACACTGGCGGATTCAGTGTTCTTGTAAGGCACAACATTTTTTTGTGTATCTGGACTGTCCATCTCTAGACCTCAAGTAATACTTATGCAGCTTATGGGATAAACATAGCAGTCTTGGTTATTGAACTAACCATTACTTTATTATTGTCTGTTAAACCTTATAGTGGGAAGGCCATGATCCCCGTAGGCTTAGTTGGACAGCACTGCCCTAATTAGATAATAAGCTCTTGTAAGCAGTTCTTGCTTTCCATGTAGTTCAGATGATTTAATATCGCTAATTATAATAAGACTGTACAGTTGTTGCCTCATTACACTGCTAAATTTTGGGGCACTTTTTAACCACTTGCTTACTGGGCACTTAAACCCCTCTCCTGCCCAGGCCAATTTTCAGCTTTCAGCGCTGCTGCGATTTGAATGACAATTGCGCAGTCATGCTACACTGTATCCAACTGAATGTTTTATTATTTTTTTCACACAAATAGAGCTTTCTTTTTGTGATATTTAATCACTGCTGGGTTTTTTATTTGCCCTAAAAAATTTTAAAAAAGACCAAGATTTAAAAAAGAAAAAACAGTTTCATAGTTTGTTATAAATTTTTGAAAACAGGTAATTTTTCTCCTTCATTGATGTGCGTTAATGAGGCAGCACTGACGGGCACTGATTGGTACTGATAGGTTTCACTGATGGGCACTGATAGGTTGCACAGATGGGCACTGATAAGGCAGCACTGATGGTCACTGATAAAGCGGCACTGATTGGCACTGATAAGTGGCACTGGTGGGCACTGATGAGGTGGCACTGATGGTTGGCATGGGTGGGTGGAACTGATGGGAAATAATGGGTGGCACTGATGGGTGGCACTGAAGGGCACTGATGGGTGGCACTGATAAGCGGCACTAATGGTTGGCACTGATAAGCGGCACTGATAGGTGTCATTGGCTGACAGCTGATCATGTGGTAAGGGGCCGGGAATGATGATGAAAAGTTTAGCATGGTAAAACACTTTTTGAAAGATAAATTGTACATGTTTTACACAGGTACATACTGTACATCTGACCAAAATGAGGGAAAAAGAAGTGCAGAGGAACATTGCTTCCATATCACTATTGAATTGAGCCATTGACTTGTTTTGTGATTTCTGGCCGCCCGGAGGGTCATACTCCTCTCCTGGATACAAACAGATCCACCTCACGTAGCCAAGGTGAAACAATCCTTAAGAGATCTCTTTCTTGTGGAAAAATTGGATGCCATCACGCAGGACTGCAAACCAGCAAAACATTTCTTTGAAATCTTTTTTTTCATTTTTTTTGCTAAACAAGTGCAAAAAGACTGAAAATTTTGAAAAAACAAACAAAACCTTTTTCTTCATTTCTGTTATACAATTTTGCAAAATAGTCAGGCTGCACTGATAGGGTACACTGATGGGCACTGATAGGCTGCATTGATGGGCACTGATGAGGCTGCTAGACATGTGCAATTTGTTTAGTTCCAAATCTGTTTTTTAATGAATTTCGACAAATTTGTTAATTCATATTTTATAATAAATATAATAACATATTTTTCCGAATATTCATAAATTCGAATTTCGTAAATTCATAAATTAGAGAATTCGAAAATCCGAAAATTCGAAAATAAGAGCGAAAATCTGAAAACCCGAACCAATATTAATTTAACTAACTATTAAATTATAGGTATTGGAATTTCCTTTCAAATTTGGCTGTTAGTGAACGTAATGAATACGAATTTATCCGAAGTTAAGAATTATCCGAAATAACGAATGCTATATCTAAACATATGGAACGTAACAAATTTATTATTGTTAATGTTGTTTATAATTATTACTTTTTATTATTATTATTAATTATTAATTCCTTTAATTCCATTTGTTTAGATGCGGCATGCGTTATTTCGGATAATTCGTAACTTCGGATAAATCCGTATTCGTTATGTTCACTAACAGCCAAATTTGAAAGGAAATTCCAATACCTATAATTTAATAGTTAGTTCATTATTATTAGTTAGTTAGATATAATTTCCAATTTTGTGTTCTTTCGAATTTTTGGAATTTGCGAATTTACGGAATTACTAATTTTTGAATGTACGAATTTACGAATGTATGAATTTACGAATGTACGAATTTACGAATATATGAATTTATAAATTGCGATCATAACAATGACCCAAAAAAAAACCGGAAAAACAAAACAAATTAAACGAAAAAGAAAACAAACATATTTTTTGGCAGTGCACATGTCTAGAGTCTGCATTGATGGGCACTGATGAGGCTGCACTGATGGGCACTGATGAGACTTCACTCAAGCCAAGGGCCAGCACAGGAGATCTGATATAGCAAAGTCCATTAAGCAAGCCGGGGGGGTCAAGCACAGGAGATCAGGTAGAGACGTAGTCCGTTAGGCAAGTCGGGGGGCAAACACAGGAGATCAAATCAAAGATCAGGTTAAGCAAGCCGGGTCACAACAGGGATTCGATAGGATACAGGATACAGGTTTCAGGAACACTGGTGAGCTGAGACAATCCAGCAATTTGTGTAACACAGGCAGCCTTTTATAGGTCAGCAAACAGTCTCATTGGCCACACTGTGCGTGCGTATTGCTCATGCGCGTGCGGCGTCTCAACCCGTTACGCATGCGCAGATGCCCTCTTCTTCCGAATGGGGCGATCGTGCCTGTTTCTCTGATAGTGCCCCCCCAAGGGGCAGCCTCCGTATGCCCAAGCTAGTCATCTTTTCCGGGTGGTTATTGTGAAAGCCTGCATTAACCATGGGGCATGTACATTGCCAGAGGGTTCCCAGGAATTATCTTCTGGGGGTACCCTTTCCACTTGATGAGGTACTGAATTTGTCTGCCCTCCCCCTGCAGTCCAGAATTGCCTCGACTTCAAATTCGGGCTCACCTTCTACCAAAACTGGAGGTGGTGGCAGCTGTTCTCTTCCCGGAAACAAACTTGGAACTGCGGGTTTAAGAAGAGATGCGTGAAAAACTGGATGAACCTTATATGAACTGGGTAATGCCAGTTCAAAAGCTACTGGGTTAATCATCCTTTTGACCTCGAAAGGCCCAGTAAATCTTGTACCCAATTTTCGGGAAGGGCAGGCTAGTCTGAGGTCCATGGCCGATAAGCACACCTTGTCCCTTATTTTGAACATAGGGTTGTCCCTTCTTCCCTTGCCATAATACCTCTTGCACTGGTCCTGGGCTTGCTACACAGCTTCCAGAAGCTTTTGGTAATTGGACTGAATAAAATTTATTGAACTTGAACTGCGGGAACGGTTGCTTCTGGTAAGATGTTGGGCAAAAAGGTAGGATGATAGCCATAGTTGGCCCAGAAAGGAGACTGATTTGTGGCATTGTGTATGGAATTATTGTAAGCAAATTCCGTGCATGGAAGCAGTGAAACCCAGTCATCTTGGGAACAGGTGCAGAAGCATCATAGATATTGTTCAAGAGTTTGTGTCACGTACCTGATGGTCGAGTCTGAATTATGCAGGGGACAACCTCTCTTATGGCCCTGGTTCGCGAACCCCTGATAGTGTAGACAGGGAGCTCGGGAGCACAGGGGAGCATGAGGGCTGGACTTGGTCACTGGTAGGGGGTGAAGGTCCGCTGGAGCTCGTACTTGGCAGAAGGCAGAATGCATTCCCTGCATTTCTCCATGGGTACATTTGCCTGGCTTTCTCAGCGTCCCTTCAGATGGGTGCAGGCTGCATGCTAAATTCCCTGGGGCCGCTTGCAGCCCACAGGACACCCTTAATGTAGTGCAAGGGCCTGCCAGATTTGTTTCTGAATGCATTACAAACTTCACAGAAAATGCACGCTTTGTCATGCGTTTCAGAAACACTGCAAATGTGCATAGTGCTTGTGTTGTCATTACATGTCAAAGGCTCCCCAAGTGCGGCAAATGCACCAAAAGCTGTGGTAAGGCACCATGCTCCATTCACCGTGGTGATTTTCATGCATAGTGCAGCCCGCAGGACACCCTTGATGTAGTGCAAGGGCCTGCCAGATTAGGTCTGCCTGTCATTAATTGTTAATGACACACCAAACACAGAAGCAAACACACATATTGGGAGCAGTGCTGAGAGTGCACCAGGTGATTATACTGAACCAGACCCTCCTATTCAAAACCATTACCACTATTTCTTCAGAGCAGAAACAGGTAGGTCTCGGCAAGAAGGTTTGTTACAATTCTTGCAACGTTGTTTTTGTTTTTCTCAACAAAAGTGGAGTTACTCTTTAAATACTTTGTTTTAAGTCACACATTCTTTTACTTTTGAATTGATAGCTACAATTATTAAAAATTAAAAAGCCAATAATGCTGTCCAGAAATGGGTCAGTATTTCATATGGTCCAACAAAAGATTTGATGTACTTTCACAATATTATGCAAATGTTATTTACAAAAGCAATCAGAAATGACTTTCAAATGTTGAAAACATTGATTTTTCATCATTTGGAAAAAAAGCATTTCACTAATTAATACAAAATTTGAAGTGTCAGTGTGAATAGTTATCCCCCTGATGTGGTCTGTGGAATCACATTGACATCTTTGCAAAATCTATTATACACCTAACACATTTGAGTATAACATCTGTTATACAAATAACATCTTCACCTGGTCTTCCTTCCGGGTTTATGGGCTTCGGCAGTATGAATGGCCGAACCGCAATGACATCACTCACTGTTTACGGCATAGGGCTCTGAAGGAAGGCACGAGTATGCCATTCCTTCAAAGTGCTTTCTCCGTTGACATTACTGCTTCTAAAGTAAATATTTCCTAAACATTGCACGTTTAGGAGATATTTACTGTGCCTATATGTAAGCCTTATAGGCTTACCTATAGATAAAAATCAGCCAAGGGAGTTTACTCCCACTTTAATGGGTGTAACGGCAAGGGAGGTCTGGGGTGTCCTGGGCGGTCTATTGATGCTAGTTGCTTGGGGATCAATTGTTGCTGGGGGGGGGGGTGTAGCATTTCTTGGGGGTCTATTGTTGCTGGGGGGGGTCTACTGTTTTGGGGTCTATTTTTGCTGAGGAGCTCTATTGTTAGTGAGGGAACTATTATTGCTGGAAATGGGTCTTATGTTACTGGAGGGATCTACTGTTGAGGGGGTATAAGGTTACTGGCTGCTGAAGTGTCTATTGATCCTGGCTGCTGGGGGATCTATTGTTGCTGCCCCCCGTTTTATTGCTAGGAGGGTCATTTGTAGCTGAAGGGGAATTTATTGTTGCTGAGTAGAATATATTTTTGCAATGGGGTCTATTGTTGTTGGGGGATCTATTGTTACTGGGGGGAGTCTTTGTTGGTGGGTCTATTGCTGCTAGGGGGGTCTCATATTGCTGAGCGGGTCTATTGTTGATGGCTGCAGGGGATCACATGTATTGCTTTTTTTATTATCATTGAAGGGTAACTCCATTTTCATGGGGAAAAAAATAGCAAATAAAGAAAACATAATATAGCGTATACAATTGCGAAGTCATATTGTAATTGAATGTTATTAAAAATTTCCATTTCAACCTGCAGCCACTGTAATTTTCTATAAATGCCAGGCAATATGGCTACCTGGAGTTGTTCTGTTCACAGAATGTGTACTGACCACTCCCCAGAAACATAATTTTATGCTTGTGTGATTGGCTCACCAATTTTCCCAGAAGTCTGCCTAAGATACAAGTCAGGTATCAGGCATCCAGTGCAACTAAAATGTCATTTTTGGTGAGATACTTATCCAATAGGAACACGTCTAAAGGAATGCAGGCCCAGCAGATTTCCTCATTTGTGTTCTGCTGCTGCCACAGCTGACCGATTCAATCAACAAATTCAATGATACTTGTTTCTGTATTCTCTAAGACTACATTCACATCTTCATTTTTACCTGACAGTGTGTAGGTGCAGGAAAATCAGTCGAAGTTCCAGTGATTAGCTGTGGGAGGCAGCTCCATTGTTTTTATGCTCCTGTTCCCCTGATGACGCATCATGAGGCGAAACTAGTTGGGCAGTGCCACCAACATGTGATGCTATCGTGCCCGCTGATGCTGGATGTTGGCGAGGCTCCATCTGATTTGAATGCTTTTTATTGTCCTGAATCATGTGAGTACCTTGTGTTGTTTTTAACAATAAACATGTCCTAGCAGTATTCACGCTATGTGCGGCCTATGTTCATTTTCCTCTATGGCAGCTGTCTCAATTGGATCCGAAATTTTGGCATTGGCATTGGGGAATATCATATGTTGAAATCCAGTGGACCATACTGATCCCATTTAGAGACACCCAGAAGAGTTCATTTTTTCATGTGTGTTTGATCTCTGTAATTGGGGATCACAAACATTTGGTAAGAGGCTTGATTACGGTGGAGGGCATGTGTGTATTGTAGAATTCCTTAATAACTCACGTGGTTTGCCACCGGGTGTGGTATAGCATTATCTTGAGAAGAATTAGAAACACCTTCATATGCTTTCATTGCTATTGGCACATGGACCTATTTTCATATTGGATCTTATGGACTATTCAATTCACTGTTTGATTGTATATTGATTTATTGTCAGTATTTCATTTCTTGCATAGCAATCAGAAGTACACTATCATATATATATATATATATATATATATATATATACAGTATCTCACAAAAGTGCGTACACCTCTCACATTTTTGCTAATATTTTACTATATCTTTTCATGTGACAACACTGAAGAAATGACACTTTGCTACAATGTAAAGTAGTGAGTGTACAGCTTGTATGACAGTGTAAATTTTATGTCCCCTTAAAATAACTCAACATACAGCCATTAATGTCTAAACCGCTGACAACAAAAGTGAGTACAACCCTAAGTGAAAATGTCCAAATTGGGCCCAAAGTGTCAATATTTTGTGTGACCACCATTTCATCACCTTTACCCTCAGCTCCTTTGGCAAGGCAGTGGTCATCTTGGAGGTGTGCTTTGGGTTGTTATTATGTTGGAACACTGCCCTGCGGCCCAGTCTCCGACGGCAGGGGATCATGGTCTGCTTCATTATGTCACAGTACGTTGGCATTCATGGTTCCCTCAATGAACTGTAGCTCCCCAGTGCCGGCAGCACTCATGCAGCCCCAGACCATGACACTCCCACTGCCATGCTTGACTGTAGGCAAGACACACTTGTCTTTGTACTCCTCACCTGGTTGCCACCACACACACTTAACACCATCTGAACCTAATAAGTGTGTCTTGGTCTCATCAGAACACAGGACATGGTTCCAGTAACCCATGTCCTTAGTCTGCTTGTCTTCAGCAAACTGTTTGCTTGCTTTCTTGTGCATCATCTTTAGAATAGGCTTCCTTCTGGGATTAGAGCCGTGCAGACCAATTTGATCCATTGTGCGTTGTGCGGTCTGAGTACTGACAGGCTAACCGCCAATCCTTTAACTTCTGCAGCAATGCTGGTAGCACCCATACGTCTATTTCCCAAAGACAACCTCTGGATATCATGCTGAGCATGTGCACTCAACTTCCTTGGTCGACCATGGTGAGGCCTATTCTGAGTGGAACCTGTCCTGTTAAACCGCTGTATGGTCTTGGCCACCGTGCTGCAGCTCAGTTTCAGGATCTTGGCAATCTTCTGATAGCCTAGGTCATCTTTATGTAGAGCAGTGGCTCTCAGCTCCTGTCCTCAGGATCCACCAAGAGGCCAGATTTTAAGTATTACCTTGGGGAGATGCAGACTAGAATACTGCAATCACTGAGCAGCAATTGATATCACCTGTGATGTATTTCAGTTATCCTGCAAACCTGGCCTGTTAGTGGGTCCCGAGGACAGGAGTTGAGAACCACTGATGTAGAGCAACAATTCTTTTTTTCAGATCATTAGGGAGTTCTTTGCCATGATGTGCCATGTTAAACTTCCAGTGACCAGTATGAGAGAGTGAGAGTGATAATACCAAATTTAACACACCTGCTCCCCATTCACACCTGAGACCTTGTAACACTAATGAGTTACATGACTCCGGGGGGGGGGCTAATTGGGCCCAATTTGGACATTTTTACTTAGAGGTGTACTCACTTTTGTTGCCAGCGGTTTAGACATTAATGGCTGTGTTGAGTTATTTTGAGGGGACAGCAAATGTACACTGTTATACAAGCTGTACACTCACTCCTTTACATTGTAGCAAAGTGTAATTTCTTCAGTGTTGTCACATGAAAAGATATTATAAAATATTTACAGAAATGTGAGGGGTGTACTCACTTTTGTGAGATACTGTGTATATGTTTTTATATCACTTTTGGTATTATATAGGTGCAGCTCTTTGATAACTCATTACACTTCAGCGCAGAAACACTGTTTTGCTTTAAAAAAAAGCCCAATTGAAAGAGATGGGAGGCTGCCAGCTCCCACAGCTAATTGTAGCCACTCACGTGTAATCACTATGCAGCATTTACCTGCAAGTGATCGGCTGTGTCTAGCACTGATCACTTCTAGGTTATTGCCACATACCAATTATATGTGAGTAGCAGCAATTAGTTGCGGGATCTGGCAGTCTCCCATTGCTTTCAATGCGGCTGCCTCCTGCAGCTAACTGCCAGGACCCTCACTGAAATGTTTGCATCTATATGCTGTCAAGCAAAAATGCAAGTGTGACTGTGGCCTAACAGCGACGGTTCTTTTAGGTGGGTAGGAGCAGAGACAAGGTGTGACTCAGGGGATGGGGGAGTACCTACACTAATGCCCCTTTCACACGGACGGATAGAATTCAACTTGAAGTTATCTACCGTAGCTATACTCAGACAATGCTTTCCTATGGCCCAATTCACACTCTGCATTTAGCAACGGTTTTGTTACAGATGATTTTGTGCGATTAGAAAAAATGGATTTGAATGCATCCAGGAACGATGTAGCGCAGCTATCTGCACATAACTGCAGGTAAAAGCAGTGCACTGTCTCACCAGCGGATAGCAGCAGCAACAAGCAAAGAAAATCAACAGGAAGCACTTCAGAAATGTCAAGAATATTCCACTGCAGCTAAATGCAGCTGCATTTAAACGCACGTAAACGCAATGTACAACTGCATGTAATCGTTGTGCCTGGAGTCTTGAAATTTCAAAAGAACAAAACATGCTTTTAACAGCGGCAGAACAGCCGTCTGTGTGAAAGGGGCCTTATTCTCTGGGGAAAAAAGCCCTGCACATTGGACTTGAGTAATGTTGCAGTGAACAGGGCACTCTGTGATGTACCAACTCATCCACATGCGTTCAATGTCTTTAGTATGCATCGTCATGGCTATTTTTCATGATATCCATGTCAATAACACTATAGTTACAGGAAGAGTTAGAAAAATGTGCCTCTTAGTAGTGTGTGGGGTACTGTATTCAAACTGTGCAAAGGGGAAGAAATAAAATAAATCCCCCCCCCCCATACGAACCTGCCATTGTCCAGGAAAATATGAAAAACATTCATAATCACCAATCTTGTGTGAAAATGTATTTGCTTTACTGGCTGCCAATGTGGAAAAATGCATTAATAATTAAATAGTAGAATCACAAAATGTAAATCATTATATTAGATGAAGTGTAACAAGTTGAGGGAATATATCTAAACGGAGCTGGTAGCAGCTCTTCTCCCTGAGCTGAGAAGGTGTTGATAAAAATATGAACTTGAATAGGAAATTGTTAGAACATCCTCCCAACAGAGGCCACACAGAGCACAGAAACATGTTTCCAAACTATGCAACCTCCTGAGGTTAAATAGAACTTCACTCTCCCAATCAGCATTAACTAGTTTAAACCTTATGCTGCTAGCCTTTGTAAATAGCATAGCATTTTCAGTTTGTATTGTTTAGATACAGTTAAGTTCCATTTTAACCACTTTAAGACCAAGCCTCTTTTTGGAGTTTGGTGTTTGCAAGTTAAAACCATTTTTTTTGCTATAAAATTACTTAGAATCCCCAAACATTATATATATTTTTTCTAACACCCTAGAGAATAAAGTGGCGGCCATTGCAAAACTTTGCGTCACACCGTATTTGCGCAGAGGTCTTACAAGCGTGATATTTTTCCATATTGTGAAAGATAATGTTACGCTGAGTAAAATGATACCCAACATGTCATGCTTCAAAATTGCATCCGCTCGCGGAATGGCGACAAACTTTGCAACATAAGAATCTCCATTGGCAATGTTTAAAAAATTCTACAGGTTAGCAGTTTTGAGTTACAGAGGAGGTCTAGTGCTAGAATTATTGCTCTCGCTCTAATGATCGCGGCAATACCTCACATGTGTGATCTGAACACCGTTTTCATATGTGGGCGGGACTTACGTATGCGTTCGCTTCTGCACGCAAGCTTGCGGGGATGGGGCGCTTTACATTTTTTTTTTTTTAATTATTTATTTTACTTTTTAACTTTTATTTTTACACTGTTCTTTTTTTTTTAAATGTGATCACTTTTAGTCCTATTACAAGAAATGTAAACATTCCTTGTAATAGAAAAAAAGCATGCCAGGACCTCTTAAATATGAGATCTGGGGGTCAAAAAGACCTCAAATCTCATATTTACAGTAAAATGCAAAAAAAAAAAAAAAAATGGCAGTGCAAAAAAAAATGGGCCCTTTAAGACCATTGGGCGGAAGTAACTTGTGACGTCGCTTCCACCCTGCCATGTTATGGAGCCGGGTGAACAGCTTCAGCCGCTCACTCGGCTCACGGACACTGGGGGGGGCCAGACCCGATCATCTCTGCCGCTGCTGGCAGGTCCAGTAAGCGGTTGAGATGATTGGAAACCGGCGGGAGGGGGGGCACCTTTCCCGCCGCTGATAAAAGTGATCTCGTGGCGTATCCGTATTTTATCATGTGCAGAATCGCCGGCACTAAAAAAAGATACCGGAGTATAATGACGGCGGGCGGTCTTGAAGTGGTTAAATAACTATTAAACCCAAAAGCAACTATTTATTATTTTGCAGTTTATCAATTCTTAGTTGTGACTGTATTTGTTTCTTTTTCTAGGCTTTCTTTCGTCTATTTTCATCTGGTGTTCCAGCCGCCAAGTCTGTTTTTTTCAGAAGCTCAAGCTCTCTAGCAGAATGTATCAGCTTACATGGATGAGACCAACAACTTAACACTGGAAGGGGAGGATATAATGATCAGCTTTGTGAGCTGGAGTGTGGTTTCAATCTGTTAGTGTGTCTCACTCAGTGTTGGGACAAGGACGTCTAAAGCCCAGGGTGAACATGCCAAACTGCACCCTCCCCAAGGTGTATGAGCATTATGTGCCAGCAAGATTCCCCCAACAAAAACCCTGAGCATTAATATGCATTCTTACTCTCTAAGCATAAATTCCCCCTCCCCCAGTACAAATCTGCCCTTCTTCTGAAACCCCCCCTCAGCACAAATATTTCCTTCCCCATCCCCCAAATCCCCCAGCTCACATGTTGTCCTCCCCCCAAAAAATAATTCACCCCTCCTAGCACAAATTCTCTACCCCTAAAATGTCCCCGCCTAGTACACATCTTCTCCCTTCCACTTCAAATCCCTCCCAGCACAAATATTCTTTCCCCCATGCACCCTCCCAACACAAATCCCCTAGATCATCACTCTTAGCACCCCCCAATTTCCCCTCCTAGAACAAAAACTACCCCCTGCTGCCCCCCAAATTATCCCTACCAACACAAATCACCCCCCCTATCTCCTTGTGGTGCCCCTTCCCACCTCACATGATACCACAGTGCCCAGGGAAGCTTCCCCTCCTGCCCACCCCTTGTCCCAGCCCTGGTCTCACTAATACAGGAGGTGTGTTACTGGCCAGATAACCAGGTGAAATCAAGATCGGTAAGCTGCAATATAATACATTTTTGGTTTTGGGTTCATCACTACTTTAAAGCGGTAGTAAACCCATCCATTTAACAGTTTAAAAATCAGTTACATTTCCGGCACGTGCCGGAAATGTAACACTCCCATTGGTTGTGCTCTAAACCAAACTGTCAAACCATCCAATGGCTGGTGTCATAGCTGATCACATGTGCAGCATCATGGCAGTTGTAGGTTAAAAAGAGGCCAAGATGGCGACTTCCTTGGCTGAAAATGATATGAGAGTTTACTACCACTTTAACCTAATACTGTCTACTGAGAAGGAAATGTTTCATCTTGAGGGTAAACTATTTGTTAAATCGTATTTGAAATATCTTCTATATACCATCAGAATTGCTCTAGCATGGAGAGTTTCTGGACACAGGTTGAGGAATGAAAAAACAACAACTTGAGTACTGTAGCAATTTTATTATTTTAACACGGAGCTGGAAATGACCTTATACTCCCAAATGATTATATATTTTATGAAAGGAGATGCCCTACTGCCCTGGTGGCAATTTCAATTTTTTATGTTGCATGATATTTACACAACTTTTATCAAGCAGATATTATTATTGTTATAATACAGGATTTATATAGCGCTGACAGTTTGCACAGCACTTTACAATATTAGGGCAGACAGTACAATTACAATACAATTCAATACAGGAGGAATCAGAGGACCCTGCTCATTAGAGCTTACAATCTAGAAGGGAGGGTCAAGTGATACAATAACTGTGGGGGAAGAGCTGATGAAGAAAATAAAAGTGCACTTGTTAGGTGGAGCCAGGATAAGCTTCCCTGAAGATAAAAAATTTTCAGGGATCTCCTAGAAGCGGATCGATTTGGAGACAGCCTGACAGATTGAGGTAGAGAATTCCAGAGGATGGGAGAGGCTCAGGAGAAGTGCTGGAGGTGAATATGGGAGGAGGTGATGAGGGAGCTGGAGAGCAGGAGGTCTTCGGAGGAATTTTGAGACTAAGTTAGTGATGTAGCTGGAAGCAGAGTTGTGGATGAGTGAGTAAAAGTCTGCAGAAGAAAGTGATCAATTATGGGATCCTTGGTGGTCCCATGGGGAAGAGGCAGGCAGCTTCTGCCAGCTAATCGTACAACAATTTTCACTCAAATTAGAGTTAGTTCAAGCAAACACAATATAATGCCCAACTTTTTTGACAAGTGAACAGATACCAAACATAATAAATCTTAAAATTGTGGGGCGCATGTGTGGCATCAGCTGATGGTGGACATGTGAACCGAGACTTGGCTTCCTTCTCCTTCCAGCCAGCCAGCACAAGGTGTTTACAGCTTGGGGGGGCCTGGACTAGTACAAACTTACCTCTGGTAGTATCTATGGGTACAATCAGCAGGCAGAAGCTGCCTGCCTCTTCCCCATGGGACCACCAGTCCTCCAAGGATCCCATAATTGATCACTTTCTCCTGCAAAGTCTTAGCCCTCCTCTTCTCACTCAAAGCACCGTTGCAGATCCTTTCTGAATCTCTCATAGACTTGGGTGAAGAGAAGACAGTTCCATTAATGCTTCCCCTATATCACAGACACATGCTTTACTTAACAACTACAATACTGGATAATAGATTGCAGGCTCTGTTACAAAACATTGCATGCAGCATTTCTACAGAGGTGAGCAAAATTTCTCAGGAATTGAGGGGCAAAATTGTTCTGTTAGAGGAACACACTGACCACCATTTGTGTCATCTATCAACCTGCCTAAATGTATTTCTAGTCACTTATCTCTTAAAGCTAGTGTCACTATGGAGGAAGTTTGCAACCATTTTTACCAATCCTGTCCTCCACCTGATTGATCGTTATAACTCTCTTCTCAAAGGGGAGACACCCCATGCAGAATTCCTCCACTTCTATATTACTGTCATTCCGAAGGCCCGGGAAAGTACTACACTCCTGACCAATTATAGCCCTATAGCACTACTTAATTCCAATTTCAAATTTTTACTAAGATCCAAGCCAATAGGCTTTCCCAAATCTTGCTTAACCTTATAAATAAAGACCAAGTTGGCTTTGTACTTCCTTGTCAAGCAGGGGACAACACCAGGTGGACCATAGATTTGATTGACGTGGTAAACAAATGCACTACTTCTACATTGTTATTGACTTTAGACATCCAAAAACCATTTGACAGGCTAGGATGGCCATACATGATTTCTACTTTAAGATGCTTTGAACTTAACGGCCCTCTTTTTTAAGGCAATCCAAGCTCTCTACTCATTCCCCTCAGTGCAGGTCAAACAAACTCATGCAATGTCCTCTACCTTTAGTCTGGGTTCACACATATGCGAATACAGACATCGCATGTGATTCACACCTGCATTGCTGTGTCGATCACATGCGATGTCTGTCCAATACGAGTTCAGACATGCAGTTGTATGGCTGAACTGGCATTGGATTCACCCAAAAAAGGTGCAGGGGCTTTTTTTTCCCGCACTGGAAATGCGATCATTGTGCTCTGATTCCTGTCCTAATCCACAGTTCGCACTGCGATCTGTGAACCGATCTGGGGGTGTCAATAACATTGTATAGACACCCGCAGTGGTTCGCAGAGGGCAGTGTGAACCACCTGCAGGAGAGATGCGATGCAGGAACCGACACTGGAATCGTTCTGGTTCCCGTATCGCTATAGTGTGAACCTAGGCTCACAATGTATAATGGTACAAAGCAAGGATGTCCATTATTCCCTTTATTATTTATTTTGTGTTTAGAGCCGAAGCCCGAAACTGTTCATTCCAAGAATATACAAGGGATCCTCATTAGGCACAAGGAGTACAAGCTCTCTTTTGCAGATGATATCTTCTATATCTTGTCAGGCTATAAGATTAATTCCTCTAACACAGATGCCCTCCCCATCAATATTCCACCACTGGTGTCAGCATTCGATAAAATACCTTGGCACTAACATCACCCCCACATGTTCAGCTTTATGTAAGGTGAACTATCCAGCACAATTCCAGGAGATTCATACGTTATAAACAACTTCAGCCCCGGAAGGATTTGCCCCCTTCCTGACCCGGACATTTTTTGTGATATGGCACTGCGTCGCTTTAACTGACAATTGCGCGGTCGTGTGACGCTGTATCCAAACAAAATTGATGTCCTTTTTTCCCACAAATAGAGCTTTCTTTTGGTGGTATTTGATCACCTCTGCGGTTTTATTTTTTGTGCTATAAACAAAAAAAAAAAGAGTGACAATTTAAAAAAAACATTTTTTTTTATTACTTTTTGCTATAATACATATTCCCCCAAAAAATAAAAAAAATAATTTATTCCTCAGTTTAGGCTAATATATGTTTTTTCTTTGGTAAAAAAAATCGCAATAGGCGTAGATTGATTGGTTGGCGCAAAAGGTATAACGTCTATAGATTTAGGGACCTTTCTGCGATTTTTAGTGGGACTGCGACATTGCGGCAGACAAATCTGACCCCAAATTACAGTTTTTGGGGACCAGTGACATTACATTGATCAGTGCTATAAAAATGCACTGATCAATGTATAAATGATACTGGCAGGGAAGGGGTTAACACTAGGGGGCGATCAAGGGGTTAAGGGTGTTCCCTCAGCGTGTTCTAACTGTAGGAGAGAATGGGCTGGCAGGGACATGACAGAGATCGCTGTTCCCGGTGACTGGGAACAGAAGATCTCTGCCATGTCATCTGTCAGAACGGGGATATACCTTGTTTATATAGGCAGATCCCCGTTCTACCTCTGTACAAGGTGATCGCGGGTTGCTGGTGAACATCGAGTCTGCCAGACCCACGGGCACACTCCCGCAGCACGCAGGGCACCCACAATATCTCATGCGCAGACCACTGTAAAGCTACGGTGATTTGCGCAGGAGAGCCGACCTGCCATTATATAAGCAAGTGGTTAAAACAATAGGACAGTTACCGCTTATTCCTACTTGGACATTACAACGCTCATGTTGCTGTATCTTTTTGAGACTCTCCCAATCCCAGTCCTGTTAGATTAGATTGCGTAATCTCCAAAAAGCTTTTGTTACATTTATATGTCATTTCGAGTCAGTAATATTATTATGCATCTCTATATTCATCATATAACTTCCTGGTCATCCCAAATTGCTCCAAACGGACAGAGATAGATCAAGGCCATTTGTTCCCTGTACACCTCAACTTACTACTCTGGTCCATTAATGAAAGCTTTGTATAATTCTTTATGCCACCGGGTCTTGGCCCCTTTACATTACAGAATAAGAAAAAATGTAGACAGACTTACTCTCTTACGTCTACAGTTTCTTGCATAATTAAGGCCTATATAACCCTGAGATCCTAGATAGTCTGTTCATAGTAAAAATGCTACCTTCGGCCAAAGCTAAAATATTTAAATTCCGACATGTTTTCAATCCAAATACTCATAAATTATACTTCTTTGCTCACTTCAGGTCCAAATAGAAACTGCTTTCCCCCCTTCACTACTCTTATTGACAGTTTAGACACTACTTTTTAACTAAACAACCCCCAGTAACATTAGATCACCTATGAAATTCAAATACATCTGTGCACAAGGACCTTCCCAAACTCAGCTGATTACTTTCCTTCACAAATATCTACAGTACATTAGTCTTCTTTGAAACCAATAGAACCAGGGGCGTAACTACAGGGGTTGCAATTGTAACTGGGCCCCGTGCTCCAGGGGGCCTGTGTGTCAATCTCCTCCATTTTCCTCCTAATGGAGGAGATTGGTTCCTCTATATGCTGCCCCCGGCCCCCCTCCTATCCAGTTTACTTGTCTTCTGCTGTTCCCAGGGTCCCTGGGTGCTTCCCTGGCCCACCCCACAGAGCTTCTGTCTTCCCCCCTCCTCTCTCCTGCCAGCTGCTGTAGAAGATGTGTCATGATGGAGAGATGGGAATGGGTCAGTAAATTTGTAATTTACCGCCTCCTATGGTAAAATGGAAAAAAACCCTACAATATACTATTTCTTGGTGCTTGGTGGACTAAAATATGGGCAGTAGCAGCTAAATCCTCCATTTGTGTGGTCTATAAAGAAAATGGTGTTCTGATATGGTGGAGATATGGTCAGGGTACAGGTACATTATTCCACATTTTATGGAAATGTCCCCTTATCCATCCCTTTTGGGCCACAGTGGCTCAGACAATAGGACAGGTGTAAGACTTATTCATATTTCATAACCCTATACACTGCTTTCTCAGATTACCATTTCCAGATAGGCCTAGACTGGCCATAGGGAAAATTACAGTCACATGGCATGAAAATAAAGATCCTTAACCATATGGTAAACTGTTTGAATATGGGCAAAATTTGGCATTATAATTAGCTGCTCCGGATAGCTGCAACTAGCTACATTTATTTATCATTGACTCTACAGGCTCTTGCGGCACTCAGTGCCAGAGCAGATTGTTTTGCTTAGCTGATAAAACCATTAAAAAGAAGCAGATATCACTTATATTCCTAAATAGCAGAAGCATAACATGTACTGTAAATTTTGTAAATGACCCTGAAAAGTTAGGTTTATGCCCCTCACTGCCCCTACTATTCCAAAAACCCTTCACGCCATTCACATCGGAGCAGTGAAGGGTCATTTTAGCACAGCACCACGGTGCATCTAAACTGCATATTAGAGATGCATAATCCATGGCTCAGATCTTGGCAGTCGTGTGCCCAGCATTTTTACAGCGTATATCCAAACTGCAGCAGGCAGTAATGTTGGCATACTTTATATAGATGTTGGTTTTATTAAAATAGGTTTTCACTGCACAAACCTGAATAAGCCCCAATACTATAATGTCCTTAGCAGTATAAAGACCTGAACCGTTTTTTCTTTTTTTGTTTAATGCCTACTGATAATTTTGGATACCTTTTGTTTTTCACATTTTTGTGAGTGCACACAGTTCTGGTATCTATTTATGTAATATAACCTCATCTTTTACTTTGTTTTACAAAAAAATTGGATCATATTGTCAAAAATGACGCTTGGGAAAAATTAAAAAAAAAAAGTTCCATCAGCAAAAGAGTTAAAAGATTTCTGTATTTTCTGTGCTGTTCAAGAACCCACAAGAAAGGCCTTCTCCCCACTGTAGAGTATGTTTTTTTTATAGTGGTACATGTGCCCTATGGCAGTGCTTGGCTTCCCACGCCCTTCCTTTGACAATAGTTTGCTTATTAGTCCAAAGGCTCAATGGATGACACTACATGTCCTTTGTATGTTTATTATTGGGAAATGATGGATTTTGTGTTAGGGAATATGTTTTTACATTTTTAATGTGGTTTAATATTTTGGAATGCTGTAAATAAATTGGTAGGAGGGTATTTCAGGTGTGGTAGGGGTTAGCGTAGAGTAGAAAGAGCAGAAAAAGGTTGGATGTAATATAGGAAAGAAGTGTGTCACCATAAAACCTTTAGAGCAAACAGGAAGCCTGTGAAATGTACTTCTAATTTTTAGGAATTTGTCACATGCTTTTTTAACTGAAGCATAGGTGATGGATTTTTAATCTGTATTTAATAAATATTATACATAATAAATACATGTAATAGTGCTTTTATGCTATACCAGGAGAGACCATTTCATTCTTTAACATACCTTCCAACTTTAGAACTTGAGAATGAGGCATGATTCAGTGAAATAGTGATTGGGACCCGTTGCAAAAAGTGGGTGTGTTCAAACGTGACAGTGGGAGGGGTTAACAGGCATAGTTAAACAAATCCCGGGCCTCCTTGTTTGTATAAAATATGCTTTGTTTGCTGTGCCACAAACAGGAGTCACGCAGACATGTATAAACCTCAGCACAATCATTAAAGAAAAATAAACTCTTCAATACATATGGTTTTGTACACACTGAAAATAGATACATAGAGAGCTAAAATTTTGTTGGTGCATATTTTAAAGAAGAATTTCATTAAAATAGTAAGGGAATGCTTAGTAACCAGCAACTGTTGAAACAATGAACACTTTGGTGAGAAGTATGTAATGTACAATATAGTGTACTGTATATACTGTAGAGCAGGAGTCTGTAACATACAATACACTGTATAAAGTGCAGGAGTCAGGAATATGTGTTGCATAGAGTGTTGCAGTCAGTGGCAGATTTAGGTATTCGCTCATAAAGTTGCGCTAAAATTAAAATGAAAAAATAAATGACAAAAAACAGTCCAAATAGTGAAAAAAGTTCTTCAGGCAATGTATACACCATCCATCACCCAAAGTGTGTGATCTTGAGTATGAACCTCCACCTTATAAAGTACTTACTTACCGACTCAAATTGGCTCCTTATTACAGAGCGTCAATCACGCTTGTGGCTTATGTAGTCATGTGTCATTTGTCTGTAATAATAGTGAGTTACACACGACTGTGCAAATAACTGACACCTTGGATGCCAAACTAAATTGGTATTCAGATAGAACTTATTCACACATGCAGCACATTCAGATCGCTCTTCAGAGAGCATTTGGCAGGTGGTGAGGAGGCATTATATCACCTCCTCAGCACCTGTTTTAATGTATTAAACCCTGCAGCAGCACACTGCAAATGCATTTGAATAGGTCATGTTTGGTGGTCTGTACTGCCCACCAAATGTGACAATGGGGATCATTTTTGCTGCTACGATGCCAAGCAACATGGAAATATACCCTCGGTAGCTGCAATTGTTAAAAACACAGCCCAACCGCTCTTTTTTACTGCTATAATATGGAACGAGGCCTCAGTTAACAATGATATACAGTGAGTATTTAATTTAGAAGAAGTTCACAGTGCAGCATTGTTTGAACAAACGATCATTAGAAGGAAATCTTATCATAAATATCATAAATATGCAATACAACAGTTAGCCACAGCGATAAGCTAGCTAACATCCTTTATGTGGTGGTATTGAGGCTATTACAGTATCTCACAAAAGTGAGTACACCCCTCACATTTTTGTAAATATTTTATTATATCTTTTCATGTGACAACACTGAAGAAATGACACTTTGCTACAATGTAAACTAGTGAGTGTACAGCTTGTATAACAGTGTAAATTTGCTGTCTTCTCAAAATAACTTAACACACCCATTAATGTCTAAACTGCTGGCAACAAAAGTAAGGACAGACCTAAGTGAAAATGTCCAAATTGGGCCCAAAGTGTCAATATTGTGTGTGCCCACCATTATTTTCCAGCACTGCCTTAACCCTGTTGGGCATGGAGTTCACCAGAGTTTCACAGGTTGCCAATGGAGTCCTCTTCCACATTACGACATCACGGAGCTGGTGGATGTTAGAAACCTTGCCCTTATCCATTTAAGGATGCCCCACAGATGCTCAATAGGGTTTAGGTCTGGAGACATGCTTGGCCAGTCCATCAGCTTTACCCTCAGCTTCTTTAGCAAGGCAGTGGTCGTCTTGGAGGTGTGTTTGGGGTCGTTATCATGTTGGAATACTGCCCTGCAGCCCAGTCTCTGAAGGGAGGGGATCATGCTCTGCTTCAGTATGTCACAGTACCATTTGGCATTCATGGTTCCCTCAATGAACTGTAGCTCCCGAGTGCCAGCAGAACTCATGCAACCCTAGACCATGACACTCCCACCACCACGCTTGATTTTAGGCAAGACACACTTGTCTTTGTACTCCTCACCTGGTTGCCGCCACACACGCTTGACACCATCTGAACCAAATACGTTTATCTTGGTCTCATCAGACCACAGGACATGGGTCCAGTAATCCATGTCCTTAGTCTGCTTGTCTTCAGCAAACTTTTTGCAGGCTTTCTTGTGCATCATCTTTAGAAGAGACTTCCTTCTGGGATGACAGCCATGCAGACCAATTTAGTTGGTCTGATCCCCCCCACCTATTCAACCTCTGCAGCAATGCTGGCAGCACTCATACGTCTATTTCCCAAAGACAACCTCTGGATATGACGCTGAGCACATGCACTCAACTTTTTTGGTCGACCATGGTGAGGCCTGTTCTGAATGGAACCTGTCCTGTTAAACCGCTGTATGGTCTTGGCTACCATTCCGCAGCTCAGTTTCAGGGTAAGGCAATCCTCTTATAGCCTAGGCCATCTTTATGTAGAGCAACAATTTTTTTTTCAGATCCTCAGAGAGTTTTTTGCCACAAGGTGCCATGTTGAACTTCCAGTGACCAGCATGAGAGAGTGAGAGCGGTAACACCAAATCGTAACACCATATAACACTAATGAGTCACATGACAATGGGGAGAGAAAATGGCTAATTGGGCCCAATTTGGACATTTTCGCTTAGGTGTGTACTCACTTTTGTTGCCAGCGGTTTAGATATTAATGGTTGTATGTTGAGTTATTTTGAGGGAACAACAAATTTACACTGTTATACAAGCTTTACACTTACTACTTTACATTGTAGCAAAGTGTCATTTCTTCAGTGTTGTCACATGAAAAGATATAATAAAATATTTACAAAAATATGAGGGGTGTATTCACTTTTGTGAAACACTGCACATGCACTAAAGAGTTTAATTTATCTGAGCCTATTTATACCTGACTATTAAAAAAATAGTTAGCACTATGAGAGGTTTTTGTCTTTATGTGTACCTTCTGAGTGGATGAGAAACTTTTGTGAGCTGCTTACCTTTGGGAGATCTGCGGAGGAGACCAATGCCAGATTACTACCCCAGGAGGGAATACAGGCACTTTATGACCTCTTTTTAACATTGAGGTCAATACCACAAGGTGAGCAGTTTAGAGTATTGTGGTGGGGGAGGACTGCACTATTTAGGACTAAATCACCACAAGAGGAGTTTCACAAATTGCACTGTGGACTTTTTTTTCAAATATTTTATTTTCAACAGAAAGGCAGTTCCATGTCTACAAGACCAGTATAAATAGCATAAGTACATACAATCAATATATGAAAATGAGACACCAAAATGGATCACTGAACCTTTTGATTGTACCTATCAGGTGTAAATAACACCCTATGTCCATATAGGACTTGGAAATAACGTAGCACCGGATACCCTAAGAAACTAGGACTACCCAACTCATTTTAAATATATGTTGAGATGAGAAGACGAGAAAGACCAGGAGGTCTAGAGGAGAGAAGGGGAGGAAGGAAAAAAAAAAGGAAAAAAAAACACCACTATATTCTAAGACTGGTAGTAGGTCTCAGCGGAGGAACCCAGGAGCCACTTACAATCAGCAAACTATTCATCAAAAGAGCCTTCCCTTCCTCGGAGACATCCTCTTATATGGAATATGATATTCCATGACATCCACATTGTAGAGTATCGTTCATGCTTATGTTGTGCTGTGAGGATTAAATCCTCCATTTTATTTATTTATTCCACTCTTTTAAGGCAGAGACCAACGGTCGGCCACTGTGGACTCTTCCAATTAAGGGGAATGCAAGACTTAGTGGCGTTAAAGAGGTGACGAATAATTGATCATTTGTAAACTTTTCGCTGGAATGGTAGAAACATGGAGAAGAAAAAAGACCTGATTTTCCAGAATATTGTGATCTGTAAATTTTTTAACAATTCTCTGGACCTCTCTCCAGTAATATTCAAGTCTGGGACAGGACCAAAAGATGTGTAGTAATGTCCCTCGTTCCTCCTGGCATCTCCAACAACGGTCGGTAGTGTTGGATAGAAATGTATGTAGTTGAGATGGTGTATGATACCATCTCGCTAAAAGTTTGAAATTGGTTTCCTGAATCCTTGTACATATTGAGTACTTGTCGGAGAATCTGATAATAATATTACGTTGGTCAGGCATAAAAGTATGATCCAGGTCAGACTCCCACTTCAACAGGCATGGCAACTGATAGTCATCAGGAGGAGTGGTCAAAAGGTTGTAAGTTGCACTGTGGACTTTAATTGTGTTTCTGCACATATTTCAGTGTTCCCCATAGCACTTTGATTTTGGACTTTGGACTTTCACTTGCTATATAGATTGCACATTTATGTATTAATATTTACTTTGATATATTTGCATTTTAATTATATTACTACCTGCTTGGAGTTTGCATGTTCTCTCTGTTCCTGTGTGGGTTTTCTCTGGGTACTCCAGTTTCCTCCCACACTCCAAAGACATGTTGGTAAATTAATTGGCTCCTGTCCAAATTGGGCCTAGTATGTGTATGTATGAATGTGAATTAGGTCGGCCATGCAAATTTATTTTCCTTTTAGTGGCTATAGCAACCGCTAGTGATAATTGCAAAAGGATCTGGCAGGCTGGTTGTACCCAAGTTGATCGGTTTATCAACTTGGTGCATTCAGCCTTCCCATTAATGGGTCAAATCTCGGCCAGTTCCTGCTGAAATGGCCGAGATTCGAACCGTGTATGGCCTTAAGGACCTTAAATTGTAAGCTCCTTGAGGGCAAGGATCGATGTGAATGTACAATATATATGTAAAGCGCTGTGTAAATTGACGGCACTATATAAGTACATTAAATAAATAAATAAATATGTTTACCATTCCTATGTGTAGTTGTCTTTTAGTTTTGCCCAGGTATAGTTTCACACACACACACACGCACACACTGTAATGATATGTACAGTAGGTCAGTAGGAAGAACCAATGAGCACTGAGGGGGATATAGGTGATCGACACTCCTGGAAGTGTTGGTTTACCAGCAGACTTCAGAGGACAATTCTTCAGTAAGAGAGTAGCATTCAGCAGCATGGGTGGTAAGAGAGGTAAGAATTCTGTTTCTTCTTTACAGATATTAGACATTACAAGATTTTGCAATTATGTGACAGAGTGCTTTAGGGTGGCCATACATAACAGGAGATTGTTATATGACCCAAAATATTGTGAAAAAGGATGAGCAGCGCCTGGGGAAAAACAAGTCATTTTCCAACAGGAGACTGCAAGGTTTGGATGCAGGAACTGATTGCTTGTTTCTTACTTACTAAACCAGAAGTGGAAAACTCCCCTTCTGTATGACCAGCTTTAGCAACAAAATTAGAGAATATTAATAAGAGAATTAGGGAAATCAGTATGAACACAAGTAGTATATAACAGTTAACGCATTACAAAACATGAACAAACTTCATTTGCACGTGGTGTGTCTAATTATTTGTTAGGAAGCCACATCACTTTCTAAAGGACAGGCTCCTGCTGTGTATTCAAGCAGCACCAGGTTGTAAACCACAGCTGGAAGTCAGTGAGGTGTGGATGCTACATCTAAAAATTGCATATATATACTGTGTATATATATATATATATATATATATATATATATATATATATATATACGTGGGCTGAACCAAAAGAAATCCAAAGGTGGACATAACTTTTTTATTAACCTACATAGGTTGATCATATTTCACGTTTGTAACTCTTCCTCTATAGTAACTCTTTTCATTGCAGATAAATAATGGATTCTATGCAGAAGTAACATTCTGTCATTGAGTTGCACTTGCTAGCGTTTCTTGTCAGTGGTTGCAGTTGAAGGTCTCCTACAACGTGATTTGTCTTCAATGCCAGTTTCCCCTTCTTTAAAGTCTTCATCCATTTGTGCACTTGACAATGGTGTGATCTCCATAAATATTCTGTGGATGTCAGACAGCCTGCCCCCTCTTTGGTCAAGAACTCATTGTTCTCCCCCGTCCGACAGACTGTAGGTGTCTTATAAATACCTCTAGTGTGGTAACAGTTCACGTGTTTACCTACTTCTGAAATTTCTTCCCCTTTGACCGTAACTTCTGTTTAGTGCAAC
>BLSH010511829.1:271418-286238 GCA_018402905.1 Glandirana rugosa | reverse complement strand
ATGTCCTCCTCTAACATCACCTTACATATCCCTCACATGTATCAACAGGGTTGTAAAAGGTTGATTTTAAGAAGACCCATAGAGTATTTGGGGTAGGTTTAATTTTGGGAATTATTTTTGTTGTTTTGTTTCGAGACCTGACTAAGTACTGAGACCTACAGACACTCTTCACACTGACCGACCCATCCCACTGTCCACCTGGTGTTGTGAGTCGTCGGGGATGGCACTGTATTAGATTGTACATACTGGTTATCTCAACTCGCTTGTGGACCTTCAAGCCCAAGACGACCAGGCAGGCTTGAAGCACTGTTTCAGGCCCAGGCCCAGGCCTGCCTTGGGCGTCCGTGCGATCGTTCGGGTTCCGTCCGGACCCGGACCCGGACTTTGTCACGAAGTTCGGACGGACCAGCAGAACCCGAACTTCCAGGTGTTCGCTCAACTCTATTGGTCATACATGTTAGATTATGTCACGGTAGGGGCTGCTGAGTGTTGTGGTCCACCTGTCACCCTACCCAGCCAGTCACACTTCTCACAGACATCCAGAGTCATGAATCAGTCCAGAGCTTTGTTTTGTTGTTTTTATTAAGGGTTTTAATTTGGATGGGGTTTATGAGATACCCAGAAGAATTTTAGTTGGAAAATGTTGGGACAACTATGTACACTCCCTATACATTCCACTACAATCTCCTCCTGTACAAACTTGCTTGAATAACCTCACACACTTCCTCCTGCACAATAC
Source organism: Glandirana rugosa (assembly GCA_018402905.1). Taxonomy (NCBI): domain Eukaryota; kingdom Metazoa; phylum Chordata; class Amphibia; order Anura; family Ranidae; genus Glandirana; species Glandirana rugosa. Next base: position 285,499 of record BLSH010511829.1, on the reverse strand, counting down.
TTCCTCTCAGGTGCAACTAGCACATGGTTAGGCCTGCCTCTGGCTCTGGCCAGGCCTTGTAGAATGCCTTTTTGCAGGCAGGGACCGCGGGTCCCTCTGGTGTAGAAGTTAGTTGAAAGAGTTAAATGCTAACTGCCCTTGGTGGACTACTGCTCCCAGTCAGTTCTCTTCAGGCCCTGCCAGCCCTCCTGGCTGCAGCTGCCCAAATCCACTGCCCGTGACCCCACAGTCCATGCTGGCTCTACACCTATCTCAGATTGTCTCTCACCCCAATCCGCTCTGGAATGCCTCCCCAACGTTCCTGGCCTCATGTCACACCGACACTCCAATGGATCCCTCCTGGAAGACGTGCCCGGCAGCACATTCCACTGTTCTCCTTGCTGCTGATCAGGATCCCCCTTGTGGGTTATAAGAAGGGTCCCTTCCACTCCCGAGCTCCAGCCCAAGTTCACCCCCCCCCAGACCGGAGAACTCCCTCAAAGCTCACAACAGGTAGTATTCCATCTTCCAGTTCTTCCACCAGACAGCTCCTCCCCAACTGGACTGACCTCAGGTATTTAAGGAGGCCTGCCCCCTGCCAATCCAGGTTGGGGATTGGTCAGGGCTCCCCAAACACCCCAGACAGCTCCACCTCTCCTTTCTCTACCTAGAACACTCCAGAAGCCTCTGGAAAGAAAGGGGAGGTTTCAATGATGCTGCCTGTGAGTCACCAGCTGCTACCCTAGGCCACTCCCAGCCCACACAGATCAAAACAAACAGCCTCCAGCCTCCAGTTAGGCCTGCCTAAATTTATCTGCACTCACCAAAAACCCTATCACTCTCGCACCTACATAGGTAGAGGGTGATACACTCACCCCCACCAAAATCCAGCTGGTCCCCTAGCTGGGAAAATTTACAAAAAAAAAATGGCTCCTGGACCCTGGCACCCCATGAGATAAAAGGGGAGGGGGAGGGGAAAGGGAAACAACTGGGATGGGGAACTGTACAAATAAATTACATACAAAAATATAGCCTTCTGGTAAGTATTTACATTTGTACAGAAGATAACACACACCTAACTACAGGTCCCTGCAGCTAAACAGTATATACACATTTGAGCCAGAGCACCTCTCCCTCGAGAAAGGTACTCTGCTCGCAGGAATTCTTGTCTCCAGCCATAGGGGATGGATGGCCGTCTGTTCCCAGAAAATCCTAAGAGAAGACAAAGGATAGTACATCCTACACGTAAACCTAACTATACACTTTACACCATTTCTGTGGGGAGGGAGTTAGCATCCTTCCCACAGAAATATCAAAAAAACAACACATTTGCTCCACATAATTTTTTTTTCCTGTCTGTTCTGTCAGGAGGGGGTCAGAACCTGCTGACAGAAATAGTAAGGGGCGAAAAAGAGTTAATGCAGGCACAAACCTCACCCAAATGTGGGGTGAGGTTTCTTCTTGCACCGGGTGGCAGGCTGGCCTGAGCAATACAGGGAAGAAAGAAAGAAACATATGCTGCAACTCCCCTGCAGTCATTGCACTCACTCTTTGCACGCTGTGGCTCCTCACAGTCCTCTTATGCATAGAAGTGAGGGTCAGACAACCTCTTTCGACTCCCTCCTTCTTCCTCCCTGGAGATTGAGTAGCTGTGTGTGGGCCGACCTGCCCGGGCAACAAATACCCGATCTCGGTAAATCAATCTTCCAAGCCGCCATTCACCCTGAATGTCCTTGGAACGGGCCCAGGTTTCTTCACACTCTGGCACCCGCAATGGTTTGGGGACATGTAAGAAGTCCCAAATTAAGCCATCCACTCACTCTCTCCAGGAGCGCTCTGCAATGTCCATAACCTGGGGAGGACAATATGGAAAGTCCAGGCCCCACTCTAAGGCTACCCTCCTCTGCACTTCTCTCTGGAACAGTGAGAACCTTAGCAACTCCCTGGGATTCCCTTTTCCAGGTGGAACACAGGCGCCTAGGGCCCTCATGGCCCATTGACGAAAGGGGGGGCCCTGGTCTGGGTGGCAGATGGCCTGTTCACAAAAAGCTGCCTGCTGCTGGTCAGGGTCCCTGTGGCTGGTTCAGATTCCAATGTTGGCTCCAGCTCTGTTTTGTCCCTTGACTGGGCCTCCTGGACATGACATCCTCCAGTTTTCCACACTTCCTCTGAGCTTGAACCCAGAGATGACCACTCTGTCAACCTCTCTAGGGACCCGAACTCTGCCTGCAGTCTGGGGGAACCCAAATCAAGGACCCGGCCCTCACACTCCCCACCCAGCTCACCTGAGAGCGCACCTTCCTCCTTCACTGGCTGTGCTGGGATTAGGATAGCGAGGGACTTGGCCAGCTTTTCAGGGACTTTAACTGGCTCATGCACAGCAATACTTACAGTCACCAGGTCCCTGGCCAGGCCACAGGTCACGGCAGTCTCTCTTCTTCCAGTGTCCTCTTTCTTCATGGGTGAGTCGCTAGGCCGCAACTCCTCTCCACCTTTGGGTGGTGATTCCAGGTCCGCTCCGGCCTTCTGGGACTTCTGCGGCTGCAGATGACAGAGTCCTGATGGCAGGTCCACCGCTGCACGGATGCCAGCCAGGTTAGCAGTTCATCACAAAGGCCACACCAGGCCCAGGCAGCGACTTCCCCAGTCGGGATCCAGCATGCTAAACACAGCAAACACAACCACTCAGTGCCTTCAATCACCCCCAGGGCAAATCCCCCGTGAGGCTCCAGCCGGATACCGGTGTTGACCAGTGTCCGTTCCTGCTTTTCAGGCAACCACCTCACTACCTTCCGTCATCTTCCTCTACCTTGTGGGTTCTTTTGTACTTAGGTGACTTTCCATCTCCTCCAGGGTGTGGCACCGCCCACTCGCTTCCAGACGGCTGGCGCCAATGAAACTGATAGGCAGACTCTACCATGGGCACGCTGTTGTAACCCCTTATTGAACACACTTAAGCTTGCAGGCATGCTGAAGTTAGCAGAACTTGTCTAGGCATGTTGCTCAACACCGACTGTGTCCGAGCAACTGTAGGTAGATGCCCCTTGACTTTCCCGGTGGTTGCCGATAGCAACAGTAAAGTTAATAACCCCTGTCTCCCTGAAAGGAACATATTCAATACAGTCCCACCCGCAGGCACCCGTAGGCTTACTCCGATCGCCCCAGATGACAGTAGACAGTTCCAGGTATACTTTACTGTAGCAAGCAGTAATTTGGAGCAAAAGTCAAGATGCTCAGCATTTGCAAAGCACTGGGCATATTTGTAATCTAGTGGGAAATGTCCAGGATTAGCAGAATGGTAGACATATTTGTAATCCATGGACACAATCGGCTGCCGTGGTTGCCACTGGTGACAGCACATGTTACAAAGTCACTGAATTGCAGAAGTAAAATCGAGTGTCCATTCCAGCACCGATGGGCAACTGGGCAAGCAGACAGCAACAATGAAGAACTGTTTCGCAACGACAATTGTTACTTTGACACTGTATGGCAGGCAGAGCACATAAGTCCTTACCCAAGGTTCAATCCTTAATGGTGGAACAAACACAGTTCCCTGGCTCGACCAGCTTCGGTTGCTAGGGGTAATGGCTGGCAGGTTCCCGTGAACAGGTGATCCTGGATACGAGCCCCCAAATGTAGCGGTAGGGACTGCTAAGTGTTGTGGTCCACCTTCACCCTGCCCAGTCAGTCACTTTTCTCACAGACATCCAGAGTCATGAATCAGTCCAGAGCTTTGTTTTGTTGTTTTTATTAGGGGATTCAACTTGGATGGGGATGGGGTTTATGAGATAACCAGAAGAATTTTAGTTGGAAAATGGTGGGACAACTATGTACACTCCCTGTACATTCCACTACAACCTCCCCCTGCACAAACTTGCTTAAAGAACCTCACACACTTCCTCCTGCACAATACTTCCTCTCAGGTGCAGCTAACACATGGTTAGGCCTGCCTCTGGCTTTGGCCAGGCCTTGTAGAATGTCTTTTTGCAGGTAGAGACCGTGGGTCCTTCTGGTATAGCAATTAGTTGAAAGAGTTAAATGCTAGTTGCCCTTGGTGGACTACTGCTCCCAGTCAGTCCTCTTCAGGCCCTGCCAGCCCTCCTGGTTGCAGCTGCCCAAATCCACTGCCTGTGAGCCCACAGTTCATGCTGGCTCTACACCTATCTCAGATTGTCTCTCACCCCAATCCACTCTGGTATGCCTTCCCAACGTTCCTGGCTGCATGTCACTCACAGACACCCCAATAGATCCCTTCTGGAATCTATCGGCAGCACGTTCCACTGTTCTCCCTGATCCTTGTCAGGACCTCCCCTGTGGGTTATAAGAAGGGTCCCTTCCACTCCCGAGCTCCAAACTGGGTTGCTCCCTCAAAGACCACAACAGCTGGTACTCCATCTTCAACTTCTTCCACCCGACAACTCCTCCAAAGCTGGGCTGACTCCCGGTATTTAAGGCCACACCAAGCCCACACAGATAAAAACAAACAGGTCTAGCCTCCAGCTAGGCCTGCCTAAATTTGCCCGCGCTCACCAAAAATCCTAACACTCTAGCACTTACATAGGTAGGGGGGCGGCACAGTGGTGTAGTGGTTAGCACTTTCGCTTATCAGCAAAAGGGTCACTGGTTCGAATCCCAGCCATGACACTACCTGCCTGTAGCTTGCATGTTCTCCCTGTGCCTGCGTGGGTTTCCTCCCACACTCCAAAGACATGCTGGCAGGTTAATTGGCTCCTGTCTAAATTGGCCCAAGTATGTGTATGTATGAATGTGAGTTAGGGACCTTAGATTGTAAGTTCCTTGAGGGTAGGGGCTGATGTGAATGCACAATGTATATATAAATCGCTGCGTAAATTGACAACGCTATATAAGTATCTGAATTAAAATAAGTTAAATAAGAGAAATCCATAGATTCCCCTATTTGCAATAAACAGTGTGAATGGATGAATCTTTCACAATTGACTATTGTATTCTGACAGCCAGCACCTACGGCTGTCAGACTATTCAAACAGTAACTACAGCTGATTAGCCGATGTTACGGTTTTGTATTAAAAGTTGGTCAAAACACCATTTTGTATTAAAGTTTGTCAAGTGGGATGGCATCGGTAAGGCCATCCATGGCTCAAAATGTAGCCAATTCACAGGATTTGCCTGAAATTCAAGCTGTGTATGGCCAGCTTACTTGTAGCTATACCTCTTCTTTACAAGTGTGCAATCTATTGGGCTTGTTTACAGACTCTGAAAGAAGCAGAGACCATTCGTTCTGATGGGATATGTGAAAAAAGACAAAAGTAGGAAATTGGTCACATGACTTTGACAGATCTTGTGAAAGGGGTTTCCCCCTAACCCGGAATGTTTTCTGTAGCATTATGCACATAACACTTTGAAAGACACCATAGACCCCACACCATGCCCTGCATGAAAGAAAAAAGTAGTGTAATGACTGTGATGTCCCATGGAGAGCGGTATCTGTTCTCTGTTATGAATCAGCCCCTCTGTGTTTTAACAATTACTACCATGATTTTTTTCCTGTTCCAAGTAATCATATTTATTCAATTCATGCACATAAATGTGGTTAAAGAAAAACAGAAAGCTAAGTATTTATATATATATGCACAGTGACTCTATTCTGTGCTCCTCTGAACTAGAGGCACATTAAAATAAACTGGTGCTGAAAAGAAATCCATAAGGACTGTAATACAGGAACAGCGATTGATTTCTAATTTTGTAGCCTCCATCTTTATTTCCTTCACTACCTGGGGAGTTTTTGATCTAAAATGATCATGTGGATATCAGGTGTACAAACACTTGATATCTAAATGCCTCAACCAAAGAAAACTATTCACTAGGGGTGAGCTGGCTTTGGTTAGAGGTGGGTTGTGGAACAAGACTAAACAAATGGCCAGGATTCCCTTTATCTAGACCTGACTCTTGTCCAAGATAAGGTTCTGATATAGATGTTAATGGGGGATCTCCATACAAAGGCACATGCATTGTCTTTTTTGTTTTTCTTTCATTAAAGGCCTTGTCAAAAACTGTGTGTGTGTTTATTTACTTTCACTTTTTTGTGAATGAATAGGGGGCCCACTTATTGTTAAATGAGAATTCCAGATTAAATAAGCTTCCCACCTGCAGACCACCTCAACCGCTGGTAAGGGCTCTGAGGAAGAGACCTTGGCCCCTCATCAACATGGGGACAAGGTGCTTTTCCAGGGGTATCCCCCCTGGTAAGGTACTCCCCTATTTGAGGGTATGTGTATTGGTATGGTTCAGGAAGGGGATGCACACTCATCTTCCCCTTTCTTGGCCTGTCAGGCTGCATGCTTGGATCAGGGTCAGGTGTATATTTTTCAGGAGGACCTGGGGCCTCATATTTTTTTCCCTATTTTCTGTGTGGAATTTGAGGGGAATTCAGCGCATTTTTGTTTGTTTACACAGCGCCCACCCCTTTGTTTACACTCTGCTGCCAGCCAGGAATCTCCGGCTTACTGCTCAATGAGCCGGACAGGAAGCTCTCACATTTAGCAACACTCTGCTTTCCTTGAGGTTCAACTCAGTTGAACACAAATTGAGCAAAATTGGGTCCGATCGTAACTTTGGACAATCCTGCCATCTCATCCGCATTTACCAAGCAGGGGCATACCTACAAATCAGGGTACACTGTAACACATTTTTGATAGGGCTCCTGGTGACTTCCCTGCTGTCATTGATTATATATATTATATATTATATTATAATATATATCTATATCAGTGTGAGGGAGAAGGAGAGCATAGTCAATAGATTACTAGGGACCAGAGCTGTGGACAGAGGGGGGAAGATTTATGAAAGCTGGTGCACTCAGAATCTGGGGCAGCCATGCATGGTAGCCCCCTTAGTGTAAGGGAAGGGGGGCATCAGTTCATAGAATTAACTTTTAACCTTAATTTTCCAGCAAACTTCTCTATCCTCAGTAGCTCAACAGTCATTTTCAGCATCTCAGATCTCAGGGCCCTAATTTAAATTTTACTGTGAATTCAGCACTTCCACTGACACAGCAAGCAAGTGATGAAAACAAAAAAACAAGTATAATAACAATAATAATGACCTTCACAATATTTTATATTATGACATAAATGTTAATACTGTAAAGAATCAGAGCCTGTACACATCCATGTGTTGTAAAATGCGATATGCCCTTTTAAAAAATGCATATCGCACTTTTAGTGCAATTTTAATGCATACATTAAAATGAAAAACAACGCATAATGCGTTTTTCATGCATTTTGCTTGTGTTTTGCATGTGTTTCCTCTTTGGGCCCCTGAGAAAATGGACATGTGACTGAAAAGATGCACTTAAATAAAATGTGTTGCGTTTTTGGTGCTTTACTATTGACTATAATGGAAGGTGCATTTTTGGTGTGTTTTTCACAAAATGCAATGCAGCAAGCAAGGCTTTTCAAAAGCGCAACGCACTGCAGCACATAAATGTGAACAGTTACATAGCATCTAAAGGGAACTCTTTTCGATTTGCTTTTGGCACACTGGGAAGCTGCGTTTTAGAGCGTCAAAAGTGCACATATGTGAACATGCCCTTACAATTCTAATACAAGTGTCTTTAAAGTGGTTGTAAACTCTGTTGCACCACTTTTATCTACAGATAAGCCTATAATAAGGCTGTAGGTACCCTGAATATCTCCTAAACTTGCACAGTTTTGAGGTTTACAACCTCTTTAAGCTGTGGCTTTTTTTTTTTCTTTGACACAACTACAAACAGCTATCTTGTCAGTTTTTACCTGAAAGCTGAAAGATACTCTGGAGTTTATACAACTTCAGGAAAACTAAGTAGAGTCTAGTACACAGGGGCTGGATGTAGGGTGGCATCAGCCGGTTCAATAGAAACCAGCCGACGTGTACTGCAGCTGCTCCGATAGAAGCCAGCTTCTGTCGATGGGGCATGACCAAAAAAGGTTTGTCAACCGGCTCCCGATCAGTGCTCTCAGCCAGTGGCTGAGAGAACTGACTGGAGTGTTCTGGTGAGGAGTCCCTCCTCCTGTCAGAACACAATAGCACAGAAGGGGGAGATCGCTGTACTAACATTGCTCCGGAGCTGTCAATTTTTTTCATTCAGCACTGCTGAGTTGAAGATAAAAACTCCTAGCATGTACTAGGCTTTAAGCATACAGGTTCAATTTCAGTGCTGGCTGGGATGACCAGAAATTCTAAGAGCAAAAATTTTACACTGCTAAGATAGCTAAACAGATTTTCATTACTGCACAGCCTGCAAAGGAGAATTTGTGAATAGCAACAACAATTCTGAAGTCTTCTCCTGTGCATCTGACCCCAATTCTGCAGTCTCCTCCTGTAGATCTGACACCAGCTGTTTTTGGTTGGAAATGTCTCAGAAGGGTTTCAAGGTCAGTGTCAAGAGCAACTTCTGCAATCCTTAATGATAAAGTACTGGATTTGTGCTACACTATATTGCCAAAGTATTGAGACACCCCTCCAAATAATTGGATTCAGGTGTTCCAATCACCTTCATGGCCACAGGTGTATAAAAGAAAGCACCTAGGCATGCAGACTGTCTCTACAAATATTTGTGAAAGAATGGGTCACTCTCAGGACCTCAGTGAATTCAAGCGTAGTACCATGATAGGTTGCCACCTGTGCAATAAGTCCATCCGTGAAATTTCCTTGTTACTAAATATTCCATGGTCAACTGTTAATAGTATTACAACAAAGTGGAAGCAACTGGGAACAACAGCAACTCAGCCACAAAGTGGTAGGCCACGTAAAATGATAAAGCGGAATCAGCACACGCTGAACTGTCTGCAGAATCAGTAGCTGCAGACCTCCAAACTTTGTGTGGCCTTCAGATTAGCACAACAGTGCATACAAAGGGTTTCCACAGCCAAGCAGCTGTACCCAAGCCCTATATCACCAAGTGCAATGCAAAGTGTCAGATGCAGTGGTGTAAAGCTTGCCGCCACTGGACTCTAGAGCAGCGGAAACGCATTCTCTGGGGTTATGAAACGTGTTCTCTATCTGGCAATGTGGTGGAACTGTCTGGGTTTGGTGGTTGCCAGGAGAATGGTACTTGCCTGACTGCATTGTGCCGAGTGTAAAGCTTGGTGGAGGGGGATTATGGTATGGGGTTGTTCTTCAGGGCCTGGGCTTGGCCCCTTATTTCCAGTGAAGGGAACTCTTAAGGCAACAGCATGCCAAGACATTTTGACAATTTCATGCTCTCAATTTTGTGGGAACAGTGTGGAAATGGACCCTTCCTGTTCCAACATGACTGCGCACCAGTGCACAAAGCAAGGTCCATAAAGACATGAATGAGCGAGTTTGGGGTGGAGGAACTTGACTGGCCTGCACAGAGTCCTAACCTGAACCAGATAGAACTCCTTTGGGATGAATTAGAGCGGAGACTGCAAGCCAGGCCTTCTCGTCCAACATCAGTGGCTGACCTCACAAATGCGCTTCTGGAAGAATGGTCAAACATTCCCATAGACACTCCTAAACCTTTTGGACAGCCTTCCCAGAAGAGTTGAAGCTGTTATAGCTGCAAAGGGTGGGCCAACTCAATATTGAACCCTAAGGGCTAAGACTGGGATGTCTTTATAGTTCATGTGTGTGTAAAGGCAGGTGTCCCAATACTTTTGGCAATATAGTGTATACCTACATGCATACCAATGCTCTTTGCCTAATTTAACTCAGGAACACCCCTAATTGGGTCCCCTTTCACCTCCAGGCCCTATAGCAGCTATATGGGCTACCATGGCTTTTGTTACACTACTGTCAAGTAATGAAGCCGTATTAAGATTGTTGCCCCAAGACCTCCTTAAAAGAACCTGTTTTGACAGATTCTGTTTAGAAATTTTTACCTGCTGGAAGCTGCAATTTCATTTTAGTTTAGTGAACAGGATATTTCACTAACTATCAATATGTATTGATCCATTTGGTTTTATACACAAGTTCAGCATGTGCAACTCAAGAGCAAGCAGAGGGCATGAAGGTAATATCCAGGATAATTCTTTTGGACCCCTGTGTATATGCGCTTTTAGGTTTAAATTAAAGGGACAATTTTATATTGCTAGCTATAGAGGTCTTGGTGCCAATCACCTAATTTCCAAAGCAATAAAGTGAACAAAGTGAATTTGCCTGGATATAAATATTGGAGGTGCCATTGGTGACCTTGCTTTTGAGAATTTTAGTTCTCTTGCTGTCATGCTAATGCGCTGACTTCAATGCATTCTATGTCTCTGACCTAAATAAATAGCAATAAGGAATTATAACTCTTTGCTCGGTAGCAAGAGGTTAAATTGTCTGTATAGATTAGACCTAAGTCAACCAAAACTGATGTTTAAGTTATGTGTGGGTGTTGGTGGGTTAGGTAAAGCACAAATTCACCAGGAAGAGTGCAACACCCTGGTAATAACTATGACAGGTATGTTGCAGATGATAGATCATAAAGGTCTCCTTTTTTGACCAGAACAGTTGTAGGAGATTGTGGGGTGATTCATTTTATTTATATTGACCCAAATTTGAAATATTACTTTTGTATGGACATGCACTGTAATCAGTCACAGACATTTTTAGTGTTACACACAACTCCTTTGGCTGTGCAGTTATTCGATAGCTGCCTATATCAGTGACTAGTGACAAAAAGTGTGTGTGCTGTCTACTCCTGTAACTTTTCCAACTGTAGGCGATATATGATAGACTTAGCAACCCTTAGGAAAACTTCATGTTTTACTGCGCTAACTATTCCTTGCTAAAAACAACCAGCCTAGAACAAATGCAGTGTCAGTACCAAGACTCAGACTGTCCCTTTAAGGCTGAACAAAACTCACTTGAAACAGCTCTTACCTGAAAAAGTTATTGGCCAGCTCCTTGCTGTCCATGTTTAAAGCACCTGATCAGGGCTGCTGATAAGCCAGTAAAACTGGCCCTGTTGTACCAGTCCCGGCCAGCAGGGAGGCCCGGGCAATCTGAATAGAGAATGAAAGAATGCAGAATAAAATAAAAAAAAAGTCTTTCTCCAATCAGCAACCCCCCCCCCCCTGCTCTGACTTATCTGAGGGTTTTTTTAAACTGTCCGGGGTCCCTCTGTATACAAGTTCTTGTGGGTGTGTGGAGGGGGACTATTTATTCTATTTCGGGCGCATGTCACTTCCGCACCCACTCCTCCGCATGGCTCAAGTCCCGGCCTGCATATTGCCTTCCCTGGCGGAGTGATTTATTTCCCTCCACTCATGGTGCTCTGCTCTGTTCCCCACTCGGCCTGAGATTGGAGAAGAAACAGTGAGGCGAATGGTGGCGGTGGCAGAGGAAGCAGCTCAGGCAGCTGACATTTGAAATTGTGACTCGAGGCAGCAGCAGGATCAGAGAGGAAGTGGCTCATGACATGAGGCTAACGCAGATGTGTGCTTTCTTGGGGGTGATTCAAGATCTACTATATGATGATTACACACTGTATCTGTCTGCAGCACATGCGTTATGGCATTGGCAGCATAGGTAGCACTGTCTCTGCAGGCAGCACATGCGTTATGGCATTGGCAGCATGGGTGGCACTGTCTCTCCAGGCAGCACATGTGTTATGGCATTGGCAGCATGGGTGGCACTATCTCTGCAGGCAGCACATGCGTTATGGCATTGACAGCATGGGTACCACTCTTGTCTCTGCAGGCAGCACATGCATTATGGAATTGGCATGGATGACACTGTCTCTGTCTGCAGCACATTATGGCATTGGCATGTCCCACTGGCAAGTCACTGATCACCACCATTACTAGTAAAAATAAATAAAAAATACATAAATACATCCCATAGCTTGTAGACGCAAACCAATCAATATACGCTTTTTCAGATTTTTTTTACCAAAAATATGTAGTAGAATACATATTGGCCTAAACTATTGAAGAAATTAGATTTTTTTACATTTTTTTATTGGGTATGTTTTATAGCAGAAAGTAAAAATATAGTTTTTTTTTTAATTGTTTTTATTTTTTTGTTTATAGCGCAAAAAGTAAAAACTGCAGAGGTGATCAAATACCACCAAAAGAAAATTCTATTTGTGGGAAAAAAGGACATCAGTTTTATTTGGGTACAGCGCCACATGACCACGCAATTGTCTGTTAACAAGTAACGCAGTGCAGTATCGCAAAAAATGCCTGGCCATTAAGGGGGGTAAATCTTCCAGAGGGCAAGTGACCTGTCTGTGTTGCTGTTTGTTATCAAGGCTTCTTTCACATGGGGTGGAATCTGCTTGTTCAGCAGGGGATCTGTCCACTGATCCCCTACTGAGCCGAGTGGGCAGATGACAGGCCCGTGTCCACTCAGCTTATGCAGAGTGGACTCGGTCTGTTCTTATCTGGAAACAGTATTTCTTTTGGATAATCAAACTTATAACTGGCTGGAGAAAGATAAATATCACTTGAAGACAAACCTGCACTTTGTTTCAAGGCAGGGTCTGGGGAGGGGCCAGGGGCAGGGCTGAAGGAGGGACCAGGGGTGGTGCCGAAGGCAGTCCCGTCAGGTAGGCTGTACGGGGCCCCATGATTCCTGTCAGCGGCCCTGCTCGTGGACGCTACCATGTCTGCCTACAGTCCTACTCGTGAAATGATCTATTTATTACTGAACTGTCTGCATATGTAGCAGATATGAACTTGATCACTGTTACCTATACTCCTGTCCTGACATTATCAAAGACCCAGACCATGGTGCTGCTGAATCAGCCCTGTAAAACTTGCAGCAAGGAGCCAACACTGTTGAGATATATTGTAAAGAGTTTTGCAGGTGGGCCCCGGAATCTGGGGGGAATGACACAGCACTCCACAGTCAATTCTGAATTGGCCTATCCAAGGCAATTAAAGACGCTTTGGACAACCATCCCTACCGAGCCTCACAGGGCAAGATCATGTATTGCCCATCAGAACTGACTGCCACCAGTGGGAGAAGAGAAAGGAATTTGGCAAAAATCCAGTTGGTCAGGGATTTTTTATATGTTTAAAGGGAAACATGATCAATTCATATAAATAACATGCTTGGGGAGGTGCCCTAATCCTGCCCATCTCTGTGATGTACAGAAAATGCTGCAGCACTACTGACGTTTGCAAAGGAAAAATGGTTTTAAATTGCTTGCAAATTACTTGGACAGCTATCATTGCTAGCCTCTTTTTTAAAAAAACTAAAAATAAAAAATAAACAGCACACAGATCCTTCCAAGTGTCCGCTATGTGTTATGGGGGACCTTTGGAGGGGTTTGAGTGCCTTTAAAGAAAAAAAAAAACATCCTACAGCAAAAATACCAAAAAAAGTACATGCCACTGGCCAGTTTGTATGCAGTTGAGGGCTTTAGCTATATCATATTTTTAAGTGTAAACTTTCCTATAACTCCTGCTTCCACCATTCAACTTAGGTCTTTTAACCACTTCAGCCCCGGAAGGATTTCCCACGACAATTTTGCAAAAAAACCCAAATTTCTTACTTTTTGCTAAAATACAAATCCAAAAAAACAATATAAAAAAACATTTTTTTCTATCGGTTTTGTTCGATTTATATTCTTCCTCATATTTTTGGTAAAAAAAAAATCGCAATCTGCGTTTATTGATTGGTTTGCGCAAAAGTTGCGCGTTTACGGATGATGAGAATTAGTTTCTGGGGTTTTTATTTATTTTTTATTTTTTACTAGTAATGGCGGCGATCTGCAATTTTTAGCGGTACTGCGATATTTCAGCGGACATGTCGGACCATTTTGACACTTTTTTGGGACCATTGGCATTTATACAGCGATCAGTGCTATAAAAATGCACTGATTACTGTGTAAATGCCATTGGCAGTGAAGGGGTTAACCTGCAGGGGGCGCTCTAAGGGTTAAGTGTGTTCCCTGGGCGTGTTCTAACTGTGGGGGGACTGCCCTGGCTGGGGAAAGGGGATGATCACAGCTTTCACTTACAGGAAGGCTGTGATCATCGCCCTTCCCCCTTCAACAGAACGGAGGTCCGTGTTTACATACACGGACCTCCGTTCTTTCCGTGCGGGGGAGCCATCGCGGGTAGCGGGCGGCGATCGAGTCCGCCCTACCCGCTCCCTGGCTCCCCCTGAACACAGCGAGCGCGCGA
>BLSH010511829.1:256646-269511 GCA_018402905.1 Glandirana rugosa | reverse complement strand
GGAGTGTGACGGGATTTATCGGCATTCGTCGTCCCCGATCCCTGTCTCTCTCTTACTAAATGAGTAAAAGTCCTCGTCCGTTACATTAGGAGGCACCAAAGTGAGGTCTGTATTTTAATAAAATACAAGACCGAAGAAGATATAGTTAGATGACAACGTCCGGTCTCAAAATTAAATTAAAAGTCCTCGACGTCTTGTCTTCTAATGAGACGACGGACTAGGACTTTTAATCATTTATCAGGGGAGGTCACCGCATCGCACCCAACAGTCGTGGGCCCCGTTCCGTTCATTAAACGCGGGGGATTGGGCACCTAAAATCGTGAACTCAGAGAAGGTGATCTAATCAATTTCTTTGGGAATGGGGGATTCGTGTACATAACAAACAATACTTTTATGACTACATTAATTTCATTTTACGTAGATTTATGTTCAAATAAAAGGGTTTCTTTAACTAATCTAGTGGAAGAGACTCAAGTGCTAAAATCCACGGGTTAGGGGGCGCAAATTACTTGCCTTGCCCCGGGTGCTGACAACCCACGCTACGCCACTGGAGGGGACTATTTACTAATTTTCAGGATCAGGCAGCAGAGTAATCTTCTGTTCTGCAGCTCCTGAAAATTAAATTAAAACTCTGGCCTGCAACAGTAGATTGATATAGAAGAAGCCAGAACATAAAATAATTTTATGTCTGGAGTGAAACCACGGAGGATTACATTGCCTGCTCCTGAAAATGAGTAAATCATTCTCTCTCTGTCCCTAGCCCCTGCTGCTTACGGCTATTTAGGGCAGTGTGAGGAACTTTTATTTAATTGCTGGGAATTGGCCCCTGGAATTACTGTGCATGCACCCAACGTTATTTGAAAAGTCCCCTCTCTGCTCCCTGGGATCCATACAGGAGGGCGGTCTCTACTCCCTATCTAAGGCCCTGCCCAAAAGATAAACCAAACTACTAAATTATAATTGTTATTTTTGTACAGCAAATAGGATGTTAATTCCCCTTTACAAAACTAAAGTTACCACCTGCCAGACAGAAGAAAATACATAAGCACTGGACAGCAGGAATGTTTTACTTGCAAATCTCAAAAATCAGCAACCTTTTCCTCTAGTTTGTATTATTCATTTTATCGGTGGCAATAATTTAAAGTTGATTTAAATCCAAACACTAACATTTCATTTAAGATTTAATATATTAATCTAATTTCAAAAGTTGTTTTCAATCTTTTAAATATTCAGCTTTCATTAAAATAATCCCTGGTGGTCCTGCCATGAAGATCGTTGCTCTGCTTCTTCCTGTTATGGGATGACAACCGTCTTCCAGTTCTCCTGAATTGTTACCTTGTCACATGCGCCCCTGATAAAGACTGCAACAAACACAAATTGCACTTCATGTTTCACTTCTGTGAAGAAACCATTTGAGTAAATATCTGTAGACAGAAAGCAGCTGAGAGAGGTTGGAGGAGATCTGCACCATTGGGATATAAAAGAAATTGTATGAAAAAATGGAAATTGCTTAAAAATGCACAGTGCTTTCAGTCATTCAATTAAAGTTTGGATCTATCAAAGAAAAGAAAAGGTGCCGCTCACCAACCCAGTGCATTAGTATGTAGATGAATGTGGCCTCAACTAGTGCTGCCCCCCCCGCCCCAATATGTTTCGCCCCACTCACCGGGGGTTGGTTACAGAGGTGGTTGCCACCTCAGTGACCAAGTCCCGGTGGGTGGAGTGAAACATGTCAGGGGGCATGGCTGGAGCAGAGCTGGTTGAGGCCACATTCATCTACACACTAATGCATTGGGTTGGTGAGCGGCACCTTTTTTTTTCTTTGATAATGCTCTTACACCTCTGAATGGTGCACTGATGCCAGCTCCCTTCACTGCAACCAGCGAGGAGATCTCTGTCTCAGCTTAGAGCGGCACTGCAAGTTTCATTTGGATCAAAGTTTGTATCTACTTTAAAAGTGCACCTTTCAGAACATATTTCATGCTACACCCATTATTAGGGTGTAAAATGTAATATGTACTAGATAATTGTGTTGCGTGTACTCCTGCGCTACCACTATTTAATTATCTATGAAAGTGATGACAGCAGCTCACACTATATAGTGATCTGTGACTATTGGTGGTATTGTGTGAGAGAGTAGTGGAGCGCTATCTGTTGTGTGTGTGTTCAAATTAAGATGCAGTGCTTGTGATAACCAGCTTAAAGATAAGTATAGATCTATAAAAAACAGTATACTTCCAAATATGCAAACAGAGCTTTTACCTCAATGGGTGCTTTAAATGCAATAATTGTGGTAATCAACTTGATAAGGAATAATCAAACCTTAATAGCGCTCATATAGTTCCAAATGTGCAAGAAATTAATTCACCATAGTGTATCATAAAGGTAAGTTCACATAGAACATGATGACATGTGTCTCAAGGCTGGACACCCAGATAAAACAAATTTATGCAGTCAGCTTCAATTTGTATTGCAGAGACATCAATCATAACGTGTATTTTACATTGTCTAAAAAAGTCATTATTCATTAGTATCTTTATTCTGGAGTTTATTAGAGTTTCCCTTCACCAGTGTGGAGGTGGTGTGCAATGGTAAATATAATGATTTTCCTCTTTTTGTGTCACCCCTATGTATTCTAGCTTCTCACCTGAGATGTGCTAGAACTTTAGCACATAAAGGCTTCTTTGTAGAGGTGGTTTTCCAATACGAGCTTAAGATAAGGCTACATTAACATGGACATCATAGCATTAACAGAACAAACCATCTATAGGAAAATGGCCCGACAACACAACCACCAGTTTAAGAGATAGGGCTACAAGAAAACGGTTGCCAAGTAACCTTATACACACATGTAAACAGGGCTTCAAGAAAATGGCTGACGTAGACACTATAAAATGACACCTCCACACACCTCTCGCCATCCCCATGAAGAAGTCACGTG
The DNA here is from genome assembly GCA_018402905.1 of Glandirana rugosa. Classification (NCBI taxonomy): domain Eukaryota; kingdom Metazoa; phylum Chordata; class Amphibia; order Anura; family Ranidae; genus Glandirana; species Glandirana rugosa. The sequence continues at coordinate 266,570 of BLSH010511829.1, read as the reverse complement.
GTGCGTGACGTAACGCGTAGGGCAGTAGCAAACGTGACCGGAAGCTACACTGGCATACAGATGAGCTCGCCGCTCGTGGATATAGAACGGATGTTCATTTTTAAATGTGAGTTTTGGTACTAAATAAAGCTGTTTTAAAATCATACTACACCAAGAGAGCATTTCTGGTTTCTTTACATATCTACTGGGAGGATAAGGAACCATCCCTATACAAACATCGTGGAAATCAGAGGAACAGAGGGCTAAACAAAGGCACAGGGGACCACTAGAGGTGGATTGGAAAATCACCTTTACAAAGAAACCTTTTTGTGATAAAGTTCTAGCACATCTCAGGTGAGAAGCTAGAACACATAAGAGGGACATAGGAAGAGGAAAGTCACTATATGTACCATCGTACACTGCACACTGGTGAAGGGAAACTCTCATAAACTCCAGGATAAAGATACTAATGAATAATGACTTTTTTAGACAATGTAAAATACACGTTATGGTCGATGTCCCTGCAATACAAATTGAAGCTGACTGCATACATTTGTCCAGCCTTGAGACACACGTCATCTTATTCTATGTGAACTTACCTTTATGATACACTATGGTGAATTAATTGCTTGCACATTTGGAACTATATGAGCGCTATTAAGATTTGATTATTCCTTATCAAGTTGATTACCACAATTATTGCATTTAAAGCACCTATTGAGGTAAACGCACTGTTTGCATATTTGGAAGTGTACCATTTTTTTACAGATAGCTACACTTATCTTTAAGTTGGTTATCACAAGCACTGCATCTTAATTTGAAACATACACACAACAGATAGCGCTCCACTACTCTCTCACACAGTACCACTGATATGTGATATGGTCACAGTATGTAACACCTACCCCCAAACCTTCTCCCTATCCTCCTCAATAATGGGGATCTTCTACCTGCCGGCTCCTGTCAAAGTTTAAATTCAGCATGGCTGTGCATGGCTTCACCAGCTTTGTCATTCATACAGGGATCTGTGAACAGAAAAACTACAAGTCCCATCTTCCATAATGGCAAAGGGACTGCAACAACAACAAATCAGTATATGTCATGTTTTCTAAATCACACTAGCAAATAATGCAATATCAAAATTGGCTAATTACAATGAGAAAACCAGCTCTTTTTTTGCTGCAGTTTACATATATTAGCCCCAGTAGCAAGCTCTTATAGGTTTGCAATTAAGATTTACATTATTTCAAAAGAAAGAATGGGTGTTGTTTCAAAATGCTTTGTACCAGAAAGAATCCCTAGCTGGTGCTTCAGTAATACATTCAAGACTTGGCCTGCATGATAATGTTAATTGACTGGCTATCGCCCATTTGGTCACTCTGTAAACAAGCCATGTGGTAGCAGAGCTGTACAAGAGCTTAATTCTATTGTCTATGCACAAATATATATATATACATTTAAGACAAAAAAATATAAACACACACAAACCTGGTAGAAAACTTTAATGCCTTTTTCTAACATTTGTTGCTTACAAGTTAAAATCTGTATTTTTTGCTAGAAAATTACATAGAACCTCCAAACATTTTATATATATATATATATATATATATATATATTTAGCAGAGACCCTAGAGATTAAAATGGCAATATTTGCAATATTTTATGTCACACAGTATTTGCGCAGTGGTCTTTCAAACGTAATTTGTTTTTTGAAAAAAATACACTTTCTTGAATTACAAAAAAACAAAACAGTAAAGTTAGTTTTGTGTAATTTAAAAGATGATGTTATGCCGAGTAAATAGATACCTAACATGCCATGCTTTAAAATTGTGCCCGCTCGTGGAATGCTGTCAAACTATGGTACTTAAAAATCTCCATAGGCAATGCTTTAAACATTTCTACAGGTTACCAGTTTAGAGTTACAGAGGAGGTCTAGCACTAGAATTATTGCTATGGCTCTAAGGATCGTTGCAATACCTCAGATGTGTGGTTTTACCACTGTTTACATTTGCATTTGCGTTTGCTTCGGCGTGCGAGCACGGAGGGATGGAGTGATTTCAATTTTTTTTTTTTAGACTGTCCCTTTGGAAAAAAAATCTGATCACTTTTATTGCTGTCAGAAGGAATGTAAACATCCCTTGTGACAGTAATAGTCAATGACAGGTACTCTTTATGGAGAGATCTGGGGTCTATAAAACCCCAAATCCCTCCTTTGCACTTAAAAGCATTCAAAATGCCAAGTTTGGCTGTTTTGAATACTGTCATTTTTTAAATTTGTCGCCTTTAAGTCTTTTGTAAACCGGAAGTAATGTCATGACATCGCTTACAGGTTACTAGATTCGTGACCCGATTGAAGCCGGTTCCATCTTTGTTCCGTATTCTGGCCAGCCGGAAGAGGTGCTGGTAGGTGGCTCAGGCCTCCTGGTGGGACGGAAGAGCCCGGGCGAGCCGCAGGAGGGGGGATGTCCCCTCTCACTGCTTGGGATAACAGCCGAGCGGCTTCTAGGCTGCATCAGTTGTTATCCAAAGAAAGCCGACCGCCGGCTCTAAAAAACGGTACCGGTGTGATGCGTGCAGTTGCCCTTCAAGCCGAGGACGCATATTTGCATAAGGTCGGTGTGAAGGGGTTATAAAGATGTGATTTCTTGTTATAATTTAGGTTTGGGATTTATGAAAGCACTGACATTATGAAGAAAATCCCCATGGATCTCTCAGTCTTTGAAGATTGTTTGTATATGAATACTATTTTAATTTGTAGTGTGCTATGCCAAAGTAAGGATATAGGGTTATAAAATTGTCTCAATTTTCTTAGAAACAGGATAGCATATATTGCTGAGCCAACAAACAATTGCCAATACTTCGGAAATGCTAAGCCCATTTGGGCTGATTTACTAAAGTGTGAGTGAGTGAAATCCCCCTCCCCCTCATTGCTGGTTATTGCAGTGCCCCCTTACATTGCTTGTGAGCGCTGATCAGGAATCGGTCGGATGCTGGTTTTCCAGTATGTATGTCCGACAGAAGCTGGCTGAACGGCTGGCTTTAGTCAGACAGACCGACATACACAAGGGCCGAATGTCAGATGTTTTTTTTTTCTTGAACCAGGTGTTGTCTCCCAACATTTCGACCCATGTGTACGGGGTTTTAGGGTTCTACTGACCCTGGTTGATAAAACTTGCTTACACAATAAATTGGTGTACATGAAATAAGTAAATAGGAATTTGCTTTTCACATTATTGGATATTTGAACTGAATATTCAAACAATGCACTGTGTGAAAAATCTCAGCACCTTTAGTAAATGCCATTATTTATCATTTAATATTTATTTCATATATTATAATACCATCAATTTATGCAGTGCTTTACATGTCTTGCACATTCACATCAGTAAATAAATTTCCTACCTCATATATATACATATATATATATATAGACATTCTAGGGCCAATTGACCTGCCAGTATTTCTTTGGAGTGTGGGAGGAAACAGGAGTACCCAGAGGAAAACCGACAAGCACAGGGAGAACATGCAAGCTCTATGCAGGCTGTAAATCAGCCTCGCTATGTTAGTTCAGGTTGTCTAATAAATATCTATAATTGTTTTATAGATAATAATTGTCTATAATTGTTGTTTTATAGAGTTATCCAAGTATGTCAATGTATTCATAAATATATACAATATAATATATACTGTATACCTTTCATTTTTCTAAATCCAAAAACCGTCCATAAAAATTAGTAGAAGTATAATGGAGGAGATTTCAAAAGGACATTTACATTTACATATTGTCACATTTGTGAAAGGGCTCTTGGTGTGTGAAAATTCTCAACTTCTTTAGTAAATTAATAATGGAACAGATTTCAAAAGGACATCCACATATAGAAATGATCACGTCACGTGTTGCTGTACAGAATTTACTTGCAAAACAGACAGCCTGCAACCTGCAAACCCATACTGGATCTGAACGGAAGCTCGATGTTATGTCAATGTCTATGGGCAGGCAGTTGTAAAAGGATAGGTGTCCATTTACATCTGACTACCTCCAAGCAGTGGTGACCCATAATGCAGGGGGCACAGGCGCCGCCTTCCTTATCTATGCATCCAGCCCCCTAATCTACATACGGGGGCGCCGGATGCATGGATTACAATCAGGGTTTTTTTTTTTTTTTGAAGCAAGTGATTAAAGCCAGAGGCTCTATTAGGCTTCAAAAAAGGGTGGGTCCACAGCGCAGAGCATTGCACTAAGAGCCCACCCAGTTGTGTGACAATAGCGAATGAATATTTACCACCAGCTGCCACTGACCCCAATTTTGTCTAGGTCTGAAAAAAAAATTAAAAGTTCTGCATTCTTTCATATTTTTTTAAACCTAAGCGTGACAGATCAGAGGTAACAGGATGTAAACAGATGCACATTAGTTTGCATCTGCCTGCCCACAGACCTAATGTGGGTCCATTCCTAGATGCAGGGGAAAAAATGAATGAATATAGATAGATGTCACAGAAATTACATTCTTTTTGTTCTGCTCCAATTCAGCAGGGGATCACTGATCCCATACTGAACGGAACAGACACTGCCCGTGTGAAAGGGCTCTTATTGTGTGAAGATTCCTAAAGCCTAAGACGGGCCATAGGTAATGCAATTTTCTTTCCTGCAACCCAAAGAAAATGGCATGATTCCCCCATCAACACAGTCAGTGTCGATGGGGGAATCCTTCCCGAGGAACTGTTGTGCTCTCCCAGCGAGTAGGGAGGTGGGAATGTAGGGAGCCGTCCCTGCCAGGAGAACACAGTGATTATTGCCAGTGGTTATAGCTGCTGGCAATAATCGCATGTAAAAAGCTGACATAATGGTTATACCCAAGTTGATTAATGGATCGATTTGGGTTCAATCAGCCTGCCCATAGATGGTTCAAATCTTGACTGGTCCAACAGGGACTGGCCGAGATTTAAACCACCTATAGCCGGCTTAACTCCTGGGAATTCTGAAAATACTTCCTTGCAGCGAAGCTGCACCCACACTGAAAGCGTTGACTGCTCATTTATTCTAGGGGAGAGAAAAAGCACTTGTATTTCCCTGATTTTCCATCCCCCCAGCAGACAGTATTCCCCTATGCTTCCACAGTACACTGTCCCCAGCATCATCACTTCCATTGCATGACTATGGAGCCTGAATCAGTCTTGATGACATCAGGAGGGCCTTAGACCAATGGATCATGGGGGAGAGGATGCCGTGGGCACAGTTTAAAGGAGCGGAGGATCAGGTAAGTAAATCTTCTTTTCTATGCTCCCTGAGATCTGAATAAGTAGTTGAAGTGGTTGTAAAGGCTGAAGGGCCTTAATGTCATGCATTCTATGCATGAAGGTAAAAAACCTTCTGTGTGCTGCTCCCCCCGCAGCCCCCCTAATACTCACCTAAGCTCCCTCCCAATCCAGGGATGTGCACGAGAGCCTCAACTGTCTCTCTTTCCTCATTGGAAGAGAAAGCAGGGAGTGAACATGCAACAGTTCCCCCCATAGCAAGTGTCTTGCTACTGGGGGGCACTGGTCAAGGGGGAGGAGCCAGGAGTGCCAGCAGGGGATCCAAAAAAAAGAGGATTGGGGCTGCTCTGTTCAAAACCACTGCACAAAACAGGTAAGTATGACCTGTTTGTTATTATTATTATTTTTTGCAGTGCAGGTTCAGGGAAAATTTTGAAGATTCCTAGAGTTGGGGTTTCACTCCCATAGTACATCAGCCTTATTATGTTGATGCAGGTGATCTAATAATAATCTAAAGATGATTTATTTTGAATCTGATTTTATGGAGTTATCGAAGCATGTTAGTATACTCATAAATATATAATATATATATACTGTACCTGTAATAAAAACAAAAAGTAGCAGAAGAGGAGCAGAAGCACAGTGACCCAGTGGTTAGCAATTCTGCCTTGCAGCACTGCATAGAGTTTGCATGTTCTCCCAATTATGGTGTGGGTTTCCCCCAGGTACTCTGGTTCCTTCTTACACTCCAAAGATATGTTGGACAGTAAATTGGTCCTTAAATGTGAGGTAGGGACAGGAGAATATCTGCCACAAGGCAAACAAGGCGACTACACTATAGCCGAATGACGGTGATATATATTGGGGGGGGCAAACAATGCACCCACAGCCCCCCCCCCAGTCGGTCGGCGGTCGGTCACACAGCTGTCAGGTCAGGCTCAGTATAGTACTCACGCCTGGGACTGTCTCTCCTCTCTGCTCATACTCTGCATGACAGCAGCTCCTCCTCCATACAGCTCCACTCTCTCCAGGTGGCCGCAAAACTCTCCAGCAGCTCCAGAGCCTGCCGCCATACCGTCCCCACCCTCCTTCTCCCTCCTCCTCCTAGGCCAATTGGCTCGCTTGTCCTTTTCGGCCAATTGGGACACGGGTCTCAGGACCGGCTTCCTGATTGGCCGGGAGGAGAATCAGTGTGACAATAGCAAATATTCATTTGCTATTGTCACACAACTGGGTGGGCTCAGGGCGCAGTGCTCTGTGCCCCGAGCCCACCCTTTTTTGAAACCTATTAGAGCCTCTGGCTCTAATCACATGCTTCAAAAATAAAAAACCTCCATTGGAATCTATTCATCCGGAGCCCTCCATGTAGATTAGGGGCCGGACGCATGGATAGGGAGGGCAGCGCCCATGTGCCCCTAATGGATGGGCTGCCACTGTCATGGAGGGCATCTGTTGATGCCCTTTGGTTCTGCCAATCAGTGCTCATCAGTGCTGCCAATCAGTGCTGCAAATTTGTGCCTCCTCATCAGTGCCCATCAGTGCCACCTATCAGTGCCCATCAGTGCCCCCTATTAGCACCCTTTAGTGCTGCCTATTAGTACCCATCAGTGATGCCTATCAGTGCCCATTAGTTTTGCCTATCAGTACAGCTTCATCAGTGCCTCCTCATAAGTGCCCACCAGTGACGCCTAATCCTCTACCCTACTGACCCCGTCCTATGTTCCGCTGACCCCATCCTCTGCTCCATTGAACACATATGTGGCACTTTGAGGAATCATGTCTCAGGGTCTGATGTGGAAGCCACAGCTGTTCACTGTGTGCCCAATTTTAGCCTTGCCTAGGGCAGCACAAAACCAAAATACACCACTGGCTAGGGACATTAGATTGTAAGCTTCTTGAGGGCAGGGGCTAATGTTAATGAGCAATAAATGTAAAGCTTTGTGTAAATTCTCAATGTTCTATAAATACCTATAATTGGAATAAAGCAGATTTTAAAAGGACCATCCACACATACTGTCACACTTCCTACTGTATAGAGTTTACTGACTACCTGCAAATCCATCCCACATACTGCACAGCTGTAAAAAGCAAGCAAGTCTGGAAAAGTTTCCTAACCAGAGCACAGAGCAATCAGCAAGGATTAGGAACACAAATGGAATCACTTGTTCACAGCCATGTATTGCAGAGCATCCAGAGGTCCTTTTTTACAGATTGTATCTAATTAGGTTGTGAGCTGCTAGTATGTAATGGGCAGTGAGTGTGTGACACTCTCTGATTGTCTAAACCCTTTTGGTTGTTTTCCGATGAGCTGAACACAACACAGAGGTGCTAATTCGTTTTTAATTAGTGCCAAGTAATCCCCTGCCATGTCTCTCCAAACGTGGATGGAGCTGTGTGCAAGCCAAGGAGGGCTCCATCACACTGCTGGGGTGGAGGTGTTAGGAGAGCCCCAATCACATTCTTCAGCACTGAATGTGTTAAAAGGAAGGGAAGTCCCATTGACTGGCGATGGGACTGAATAGGCTTGTGCTGAGTGGTTTATGTAAATAGACGTTTGTAATTATATCATCATAGGATGAACCAGCCCCCCCTGCTTCTCCCATGATGTCCAATAAGAAGAGACCCAGCTTGACACCTGCCTATATACAGAGGAAGAGAGCTAATATCCAGAACACTCATCTCTTCTCCTACTACAAACAAATATTAGGTCAGCTGAAAAGATCCAGAGAGGGAGAAGGCTGAGTCCATCCAGCATGACTTCCAGTAAAATAGAGATGCCTGGAGAAGTGAAGACAGATCCTGCTGCCCTGATGGCCTCTTTGCATCTGCTGCCCTCACCCACCCCAAACCTGGAGGTCAAGCATACCAAGGTAAGGAGAGTCACCAGGCTGGAGCTGCTGCCTGCACACAGCACAGGGTAGATCAGTCCTAATGGAAGTTATCAGGCAGTGCTGGAAGTCTGTAATCTGATCCACACTCCCTATAGGAATTCACAGATCCCTCCAGCTCTGCTATCCTGCAATTGTCGGACTTTGTGCCTGGTGCCCATTCTGGGACATTGGCAAGGACAGGGACTTCAAATCCTAACACTACACTGGAGGCAGAATAGATCCTCAGCAGCAAAATAACTTCGTTCAGTGCATTACTAAACACATCTTATGTTTATTTATTTATGTTTTAACATTAGCTACTTTGTATTGTGCAGGATAACATTGTATTCTAGTATGTATCACCTATTATCTCATAGAGGCAGTAATAGGGAACCCTAAAACAGTGTCTCATTATTATTAATTAATTCGGTTGTAACTCATTGCTATCCAAAGAAGGGTACAACAGGGGAGGTTAAAAAAAAGTCTCTCATTATTATAAATTAATTCACTTATAATTCAATAATAACTTCAATGAAGGGTGCAATAGGGGGCACTGAAAATGTTTTTATTATTATTAATTAATTCAGTTATAATTCAATAATAACTCCAATGAAGGGTGCAATAGGGGGCACTAAAAAGCTCTGATTATTATTAATTCAGTTATAACTCAGTAATAACTCATTACTATCCAATCAAAGGTACAATAGGGGACACTAAAAAGGCTCTCATTATTATTAATTAATTCAGTTATAACTCAATAATAACGCATTACTATCCAATGAAAGGTACAATAGGGGACACTAAAAAGGCTCTCATTATTATAATTCACTCTATTATAACTCCATAATAATTCATTATCTCATAAAGGGTACAATAGGGGGCATTAAACATACTTTCACTATTATATTATTAATTAACTCGATAGTAAAAACGTATTATTATCTCATGAAGGATACAACAGGGAACACTAAAAACATGTTCACTATTATTAATTCACCCAATAATAACAAATCAAAAAATAACTCATTATTAGGGTAGGAGACACTAAAAATGAACTCTGTGGTAACTTACTATTCATTCATAATAAGGTACAATATGGGACACTAAAAAGATATGTATAATCTAATATCTGAACGCTTTAATGGGTTATTTTCTTACTATAACTATTGATCTGAGTTATATATTCTGCCTTTGCAAAGACTGATTTACAAAAAGATGATGGACTTTTCACTGAGTGCATAAGGTAAGATTGCGTTTATTGTTAACAACCAATCATGTGCAAGAAAAAAACGTTTTTTTTTTCTGTGCACATAATTGAGTGTTAAAAATGACTAAAATGTTTCTGTAGGTATGGAACAGTATGCATTTAGGGGTTGATTTATTAGAGAATGTAGACTTTTCACTGAGTTCGTGAAGCTGTTAACACCCAATCATGTGCAAGAAAAAAAAAAAATTTTTTTTTCTATGCACCTGAATGGATATTTTAAATGCTAAGTGAACAGCCTCTAGGCTTTTATTAAATCTACCCTATGTCAGCAGATAGACATAGTAGTAGTGAGAGTGGCAGTCAAGGATTAAGGTAGAAAGTTTGGAGTATAGGGTGTATCCTTTATTGGCTAATGTATAAAGCCCGACAAAGGGATCTGAGTTATCCCGAAAGCTTGTATCTTTCATAACTCAACTCCAATAAAGAACATCACTAAACTCCAAACAGAAATGTATGCAAACTTGAGAACTCAAGCTATTTAAGTGGTGACACTCCATACTTTCCTCCATTGAGAATTGATCCAACCTCTGCCTATAATTGATACGATATATA
>BLSH010511829.1:217979-248957 GCA_018402905.1 Glandirana rugosa | reverse complement strand
TGTTTCGATACCTTTTTACATAAACGTTTCACTTTTAAGGGAACGTTTGACTTGTCGGAAAAAGAGAATGTAGTTCGGGTATCCAAATTAACCATAAAAGGGATATCACACTGTCCTATTGTTGTGTCTCCATATTTACCCTCTTTCTTCCAAGAGTGGGACATTTTCCGTCAAAGATTATTTCCGAAAACGTCGTCTTTATGATTTATAAAATTGTTTGAGACGAATAATTTTCTAACCTTTACTCATCTCAACTCGCTTGTGGACCTTCAAGCCCAAGACGACCAGGCAGGCTTGGAGTCCGTGCGATCGTTCGGGTTCCGTCCGGACCCGGACCCGGACTTTGTCCCGAGGTTCGGACGGACCAGCAGAACCCGAACTTCCAGGTGTTCGCTCAACTCTACTCATTTCCAATCTTTTAATAAGCAGAGTTTGTTAAAATATTTAGTATTTCTGCTGCAAAAGCCTTTATTAGAAACTGCCTTTTACAGGGTGAGAACCTTCTTTCTCCCATTTATACCTCTGTGTTGTTATCCTGTCACACTATAGGGAAAATACCAATTAAACCTATGGGCTTGATGTAAGAGAAAAAGGCTGTTCAGTTTGCAAGGGAATTTTCACTTTGCAAATACATTTTTCCATAGCTTTGTGACAGACGTGAGGCTCTGCTGATTTCCATCATCCAAACATGTGTAAGCAGAAATACCATTTTTTAAAAAACATTTTTCTTGCTTGTGATTGAGTATTCTTTGCAAAGTGAATTTCTATAGTAATTACTAAGCAATGTGAAAATTCCCTTATAAAGTGCACAGCCCATTTGCTTTTAGTAAATCAACCCCTAGCGCTCTGCATAGTGTTTGTCTTTTGGAAAGTTGGATTATGACCATTTCTGGTCTTATATATTATCAGTACTGGTGTCGCTATTTATTGTTATTGGTAACAACACCAGTAACGTTTCAGTCTAAGAAATTGTGATGGTCATTCAATTTCTCCTGTTGCATTTTCCACAATGGAGGTGCTTACACTTTCCTTCATCTGCCAAAGCTGAAGTATCAGTTTTGGGTGGATCAACCCAGTAAACCACCTAGTGTTTGTAGGGTCAAAAAAGTGCACCACTCCAACCTTCCAGGCACTCCCCCTCATACGCTGGAATCAGGGGGTGGCTTTGAGTCCGTCACTCCTCCACACATAGCTCTGTATAATCTAATAGTAAAGCAGTACACTGAAGATGTCTTCACAAGCAAAACTTTAATGAGCCAAAAAGTTTCAGCACCTGGCCCCACCTCCAAGATCAGTCCCCTGATATGTTTCACCCGATGGGCTTAATCATAGTGGATTAAGCCCATTGAGTAAACTATCTTGAAAGAGACATTTTGGTTGTAAAGATATCATTGGTGTGCCTCTGACCTCTAAACCACCTAGTTATGCATTTTTACTGAAAATGAGAGGTTCTAGTATTATAATCTGAAACTCCACTGAGTTATTAGTCCTACAAAAAAAAAAAGGAATATGGGCAGCATGTATGAGTCCATAGTCCATTTTCAGACTTGTAATCTCTATCTGAATGTGTTATATAATTGTAAATTGTGTATTCAAACTGGTTTATGGACCCACATTGCTTTTTTGAATAACTCAGATTACAATATTTTTGTCAAAAAAAAATAGTTTATAAAACACCATTTTAATGGAAAAACATTTTCATAAAATACCTTCAATTGCTGCTTTTATTTTACCAATATCTACAAGTAGAGCTAGAACTACTTACTGAAAAAATGAGGAATGAGTATTCACAGCCCCTAAAGAGGAATGCCACTCCCAAAGGGGTTCATTTTTATCTTAACCCCTTCTTATCTTGCAGCTGGGCTGAGTTAAAGTAACCTACACACCCACCCACTGAATCCAGTGTTGTCCTGCAGTGATCAGCTGTTGGGATCCTGCTCCACCATATGACATCTTCAGGAAGCCAGATGTCTCTTCCAGGTTCTAGCATCCGCCCCTGTAAGCATGCACAGTGTGGTGAAAATGACCCCAAAGCTCCTTAGAATGCATGACCTGAATACCCCTAGGCAAGAATTATGGAAGCCCTAGCCAGCAATAATAATTAAAAAAAAAAGTTAAACAAATAAAATGTGATTGTGTGGAAGTGGTTCTGGGGGAACAACATGTAAAATAGAAAAACTGAGTGAAGATCCACTTTAAGCTATATTGTTATTTAGGCTGAAAAAGGTAAATGTCCATCAAATTCAGTCTCTCCTATGCTCTAGAAGTTTTGGAGAAACTCCTGAGCAGTTTGATCAAACAATCCATCTGATTTCAACTCATACTAAAACATTTGTGTACTATGCTGTTTTACAATGGTTGCCCCCTGTGGCTTGGAAAACAAACAGTACTGACCTCCTGTCTTGTGTAGGCATGTACAAAGTGCACCAAATGTCTTCCCAACTTCACTTGGGCAACCAAGTTTGTCCTGTGTTACAATGTTGCGATGTATTGTATTTTGGTTTGAGGAGGTTTATTTCTTGGAGAAAGCCATCAAAATTTCTGTGTACATTGATCCTTTGTAAAACATAAAGATAAAGGCAGCCCTTTTTTATCTGTAAAACATCTATGAAGGAACATTTCCTGTTCAGATTTATACACAGGTGCCCGTTATCTTAGCTATGGACATACTTTTATATGCCCATTAAAACTGTTTATGAAACAAATTTTGCTTGGGGGGGAACAGATGTGATTCTGTATTTGCATAGAACAATGTATGTTTCTACTTGTTTTATTTCAAACGTATTAAAAAATATGCAGAAAAGATAATCATCTTGATAGTTAAAGGTCCCTGGTGCCATTCCTGATTTGAAATCTTCCCTACTGGAGACATCAGAATAAAGCCAGATTTTCTGTAATATAAAATAAATGGAGATTCCATGGCAAAGAGTTTAATGCCATTCTAATGGCATTGGTGGTAGGGTCTTGGGATGGGAGATATTCTAGCTATATGAAACATTTAGGTGATTTAAATTGTATCTAAAGCCTAAATGTATTTTCGTTTAGTACTTTATTTTGAGTGGGGAAGGATTTTTATTGTTGTCTATGTCCCTGCTAGGAAATGTCTCCCTCTTTTTTTTCTTGGTGACCATTGTCACTGGGACAGAAAATGAGGGAAAACACATAATTTCGAGTTGTCAGCAGAACAAGATTCAGAACAGGAAGAAGAGAGAAATCTCCAAACTTAAATACAGTTTGCAAAAACGCTTCATATGAGTATTAACACATCCATACTCTTTTTATATGGTAAAATGTTAGTTTTAGTCATATTCAAACCATATTTCAAGGCAAAGTTAGAAAAAAAAGTGCATAGCGTAGCCCATTATGTGCCACTTACCTGCAAACATAGCCAGCGATGTCCAGCGCTGTCCCCTGTGCTGGAAGTGTCTATCTTTTGCCCCTTTTCCTTCTGGGGCCATGGCTCCGGCGCTGTGACTGGCCAGAGTCATGTGATATCACTTCCGCACATGCGCACGGGAGCCGCCAGTCACGGCACGGTCGCAGTGGAGGAACGGCATGGAGGCGTTTCTCCACTGCGCATGTGCCGACATGACATCGGCATGGCTACAACACTGCATATCTCCTGAACCGTACAGGTTTAGGAGATATGCAGGGCACCTACAGGTAAGCCTTATCATAGGCTTACCTGTAGGTTAAAGTGGTTGTCATAACTTGACAACCACTTTAATAAGGGACTTTTTAAAGTGGAAGAAAATCCTAACACTAAGTATTCTTAAAAATCCCTCCCTTCCAAACTATCCTGCATACTCTGTAAAAAAGATCTGTGTGCTTTTTTTTTTTTTAGTCCAGTCCAGTCGCGTGATACAGCAGCCCCAACTCCCCAGTGTATTTACAACAGCTGGGAATTCCAGGAGCCACAACGTCACCCATAGGCACCCATGACCCAGTCGTTGTGAACATTCCCTCTCTCCCCCGCAGCAGCCACTCTCTGGAGCTGCAGGATCACATGACCAGACCAGAGTGGATTAAAAAACGTGAGCATCCAGATCTTTTTTTACACATGCATGATAGGTAGGAGGAGGCAGGAAGAAATATTTTTAAGAATAATGTTAGGTTTTTCTTCTACTGTAAGTCTCTGAACTTATTTTTCACTGTTGTTACACTTGCAGGTGACTGCATTGCAATGCATCTTATATTGCAATGCTTTAAACTATTCAGTGGTCCTTCTGTTTAGGGCAACATGCATCCAGGGGCAAATGCCCATAATGCAGACTGCTTGTGTTTCAGGAATTCATCCTTGGGCACATTGTTCCCTAAACGTACATACTGCTAGGTGCACCTCCCAGCCCCATCCAGCCGCAGCAGCTGTCAGACTCTCATAGAGTTTGGTAGGCTGCCGGCAGCGGGGCTGAATGGTGTGCCTGTGACCTCTAGCCCCAGCTAAACGCCAGAGCTCCATGCGCTGGGTCTAAATGCCCAGTGTGCATGAATCCTAACAAAAATTTAAGAAAACGCTTTGAAGATGCATTACAGAGCATGTGAATGTGTTTCGGAAGAATGTGACAAAATCAGTGTGGGCAACCAAAACACATGGTGGTCTTCTTATTTCAAGACGTGACAAAACTCAAGAAAACTAAACAACAGCAAATCCTTTGAAAATGCCCTCCATGTGTAAGTACTTACATACTGTACTCTCTAAAGATGCACGAAAAAAGTGTACATACCCTCAGGAGAAACCAATCTTGTTAGAAACATGGAAACCACCATCTTTGACTCTTCCTCCTACTTAACTGATTTTCTTGCTAAAATTCTTAATTTAGTACTTCGAGACAAAGGCACACAGGTATTCAGGAAAGCACTTCTGGCTTTTCCTGACTGTAATTAATTCCGTAGGAATAGGAAATATTAGAATATGTCGTATATGTTTACTGTCAGCTTTTAAACCAGTATTCAGTATTATAAGGTGTATGCAAATATGTGTATGGCTCTCAATTTGTTTACTGGAATTTTAAGCATTAAATTAAATTAAATCAACATTATAAGTAATACTACTATGAGTTCGCGGGGTCTAAATTTAGAAAAAGGAAGAATACAGTATCTTGTTCTCCTTGCATAGGTCACTTTATTATTATTATTATTATTATTATTATACATGATTTATATAGCGCCAACAGTTTACGCAGCACTTTACAATATAAAAGGGGGACAATACAGGTAGAATACAACAGCATACAAGGATTAAGAGGGCCCTGCTCAGAAGAGCTTACAATCTAATAAGGTCTCTTTCTACCAGGATATACCTCTACACATGCATTTTATATGTTGGTAATACTTTTATTCATTCTTAAAGGCCCAGGAATCAAATACACGTCAATTACATCACATAGCAGCATCCAAATTCAGCAAGTAACAAGGGACACTTTACACTACTGCTTTTTAATGCACTTGTTGCAGTGTACTAAAATGAATATGTCATGGTTCCTCATCTGAGATGTCTGTTCGCATCTCAGTGCTGCAGTACAGTGCTTTTTGAAAAATATGACATGTCTGTTTAATTTTCTGCTTGTCAGTGTGTTTAGAGTCCCATAGAAGTTGATGGCAATGCATTTAAATGCATATAATATGCAATTTTATGTATTGGAAGCAGGTATTAGCAAGCCTTGGTCAATGGCAGTTAACCCTATCCCCTCCAAATTCTTAATTTGAAAGAAAAAAACACATCAAAGCATGTCAAGGCATTTGTCAATGCACAAAATAAACACACATTGATGCATGGCAATGCACTTGCACTGCTGCAAAAAACAAAACAAAAACACATATCTGTACACAAGCACATAGATCTAAATGGACCGTAATAATTAAAGTGATTGTAAATGATCGCCTAGTAAAACAACCCATTCAGTTTAAAATAGAAATCAAAGGCAAAACATTTTTGTGTAGATATAAAAAAAATATGATTATGTTTTTTCCCTTTTTTATAAGTAATCACATTCCCTCTGTTCTCGGTTGCATAAAAGCTGGGGGGGGGGGAAGCAGAAGCAGCAGCACACTGAGCTTTCAAGTGAATGGCTGTGCAGTTGCAGTTGGGGGCATGTCAGGACAAGTCTGATCATTGGAGGAGAGTACATTGGTTCCCAGCATAGCTAGAGAACTGACCACAGTGTGTTCTCCTGCTTAGTGTGGTCAATTTTTAACAGGAAAGCAAAGGGACTAGTAGAGATTTCACATAAAGGAAGCAATATAAAGAGAACAGGATACTTTCTCATACAAGTACATGGTACAGCAGGCATATATCAGGAATATGAAATATTGGGGTAACAAACAAATGCTTTTAAGCTGCTTTTTTGTTTTGTATAAGTGGATTTTGCTTTTTAACCACTTGTTGAATAATTCTTCTATGTAATATTTCTTGAAATATTTATGTGACATTAAAGAGGAAGTAAACCCAGATTGGATTTACTTCCTCTACATTCCCCTGCAAAGTAGATGCATAATGGGCTACTATGCATCGCATAGTAGCCATTATGTGTCACTTACCTGCAAACGAAGCCTGCGACGTCCAGCGCTGTCCCCTGTGCTGGCAGCATCCATCTTCTGCCCCTCTGCCTTCCGGGGCCGCAACTCCAGCTCTGTGACTGGCCGGAGTCGCGTGACGTCACTCCCGTGCATGCGCACAGGAGCTGCCAGTCACAGCACGATCACAGTGAAGAAACGGCACTGAGGCCGTTTCTTCACTGCACATGTTCTGAAATGACGTCGGCACATCTAGTAAACTGCATATCACCTAAACTGTGCAGGTTTGGGAGATATGCAGGGCACCTACAGGTATGCCTTATTATAGGCTTACCTGTAGGTTAAAGTGGTTGTCACGAGTTGACAGCCACTTTAACACTGAACAAATTACTATTGCAGTCTTAGAGGACACAACATGCACATTGTGGATATTGAACATTTTTGTATTTTTTGGAAAACTTGATTCTCTTAGGACCTAGTGTACACAAATTTTAATTGATCTTGGTTAGGTAAGAGTTAAATAGTAGTAAAGCGCTTTGTGTAGTATCATCGTAGTAAATCCTGTATAATAATAATAATAATACATAGGTATATAATATTTTATGTTTATTCAACATTGACACTCGGGATTGCTTTGCTCCTATGATGGAAATATGATACTCAATTCTTTAGATCCCAGACTGGGGGAAATGGGGATAATATAAGATCTCCTTTGCTGACACACTAATTGCAAGTCTCTTGACTGGCCAGAACAAATGCCCTTTGGCTCTTTATTAAACTGGCCTTGGGACAGATTTAGGAATGTTACTTTGTCTGTATTCTCTTTTTCTGTTATGATTCTTTACAGTTGGATAGTCTTTACCTGTAAAATGATTATCCAGGGATATGATACTAGAAAAAATAACCCCTACACACGCTGTAGTTAATCAATTACTTTTCTTTTTCTTTAAATATGTGTACTTAATGCCAAATTAAGCTGTAAAAACACCAGGGCTGATTTATGGTAAAAAGTCAGCCTTAATTAACGCAGAATCCAGGAGAATGACTCTAGTGGATGGCTTTTGCTATTGAGTTTGAACAATGGGCTCTAAGGCTTCTGCGGGGTGATTTACATGGAAACAAGCCTTGCTTCACTGAGGGTTCCCATTTCTTTGTCAAGCAGCCTTCAGCGTTGGCTATATATATTCAGTGGATAGGATGATTTCATGTCATAGTTTATCTGATTTACAGACTACCCTTAGCCCGCACTCTATAAATTAAAACGTGTGCTGGCGGGGAAACTAATTTAAACTTTGCAGGGATTCCTTGTGTTTTCTTGCCATGTGTCATCACTTGTCCACTACATGGCATTTTTATGAAGTGGCCATAATGAAAGTCAGATTAAATGTACTGGCTACATATACATTTAATCGACAACCATCAGAATCTGTATAGCTGGACAAGCTCTGTATATGAATTCTAAAGGCCCCGAGTGAATTTACTTTTATTACAAAAGAATGTGGGCTTGGTGGTATGGATGTCTGCAGGCTGGTACTACCTGACACAGAACACTGAAGACTTTCAAAAGAAAGTTATTTAAGTGTAAGGTGCTTGTAAATCCGACAGCTGTTGCTTTTCAAAACTTGAAACTGTTCCAGGATGCTAGATGAGGTACTTTACACACACTGGAGTAAATGGAGGACTTTTACAGCCAATTTAAATGTGATCAACTTCTGTTAATAAGAAAGTAATGGTAATAATGTGTTTTGCTTTGAGTCAAAAGGAAAGCTGAACAGCAGCATCTCCTCTTAAAAGATGGTTTTATCTTTGTACAGTAGAGCTTAATGGAGATTAGTTCATGTAGAGTGTGTATTATTTATATATAGTGACAACATTTTATACAACAGCAATTCACAGAGTAGAAGCTGACCATTCACATGTCTACCTGTCCCAATGTATTTTACAATTTCCTTTTCATAGTATGGACTCACACACAACTGCACACATTTTAACTTTACAATTAAAGTGACACTAAGGTGTGTATTCTTAAAGTGGTTGTAAAGGCAGAAGTTTTTTTAATCTTAATGCATTCTATGCATTACAAAAAAAAGCCTTCTGTGTGCAGCAGCCCCCTTTAACCACCCGATACTTACCTGAGCCTCATCTCGATCCAGCGATGTTGCATGAGGGACACGGCTGTCCGAGACTCTCCCTCCTCATTGGCTGAGACAGCAGCAAAGCACCATTGGTTCCTGCTGCTGTCAATCAAAGTAAGTGAGCCAATGAGGAGAGAGAAGGGGCAGAGCCAGGCCACAGCTCCATGCCTGAATGGACACACGGAGCTGCGGCGTGGTGATGGTGCCCCCCATAGCAAGATGCTTGCTGCGGGGGTACCCAACAGGAGGGAGGGGCAAGGAGTGCCAAAGAGGGACCCAAGAAGAAGAGGATCTGGGCTGCTCTGTGAAAAACCACTGCACAGAGCAGGTAAGTATAACATATTTTTTATTTTTAAACAAAAAAAAATTGACTTTAGTATCACTTTTAAGTGATTGTAAGCGATCACATTGTAAAACAAACCATTCAGTTTAAAATATAAATGAAAGGTAACATACTGGTGTATGTGTATATATATATATATATATTAAAAAATATATAAATACCTTTATTCCCATTTTTATAAGTGATCTCATTCCCTCTGTTCCCTCGGTTCTCAGCTGCATAAGAGCAGGGAGGAGAAGCAGCAGTACACTGAGCTTCCCAGTATAAGGCTGTGCAATGAGGGCTATGTCAGGACAAGTCTGATCATTAGAGGAGAGCATGCTGAGTTCCCAGCATAGCTAGAGAACTGACCACTGTGTTTTCTCCTGCTGTGGTCAGCTTTTAATAGGAAAGCAAAGGGACTGGCAGGAGCACCAGGGATTTCACACAAAGGAGGCAATTCAAAGAAAAGTGAATACTTTCTCCTACAAGTACATGGTACAGCAGGCACATATCAGCAATATGAAATTTTGGGATAACAAACACTTTAGCAGTGGCAGACGGTGCTCAATATTTTGGGGGGGTCCGTGCGGGAGATGGATGGGAATTCAGCGATCAATGAGTTTGTACAGTGAATGGGCGGGGGGGGGTGTACTCACTTATTCTGGCTGTCCAGGAGGATCCCACTGTATGACTTCTCCCCGCAGCTCAGGGTCACCACCAGCGCGTCATTCGCCATCTGCTCCACCAGGACCGACACCAGTGAGCCGACCTGCAGCTCCTGTTGACCTCGGCCTCCATGGCTTCCGGTGCCAGCTCCAGCCCTCCCTGGGCACCGGCCTGCACCAGGAACAGGAAGTGTGTCCTGAGACCTGATTGGCCAGGGAGTCCTAAGACTCCCTGGCCAATTGGATGTCAGGACCTGCTTCCTGATTGGTCAGGAGGAGAATCAGTAAGACATTAGCGAATATTCATTCAATATTGTCACACAACTGGGTTGGGCTCAGGCGCAGTGCTCTGCGCCCCAAGCCCACCCTTTTTTTAAGCCAATTAGAGCCTCCATTGGAATCCATGTGTCCGGCGCCCTACATGTAGATTAGGGGCCAAGTTCCTTTTATTGCTCTCTGCTTCCTCCAAATTCCTTTTTGTGCTGCTGTGATCCAAGTGCCTGTTAGAGGGTGGCTATGTTCATTCACCACATTCTCACTTTATGTAGGAATGTAGCTACCCTCTCTTGATCACTCAGTAAGCAATTTCATGAAAAATAGATTACAGGACCACTCCGTTTTACTGCCATGGTGAACATAAATGAATCATAGCTGGAGCGATCGGCTGGTGGATGGGCGTGAACTCGTGAACACTATAAATCTCTAAATCTCTTCTTCTTCTTCTTCCTTCTCTTTTTCCCATTCTTTCTTTCTCTGTATGATACCTCTTTTCATTTGAATATTAATGGACATAAGTCATCTGAACATTGTAAAGTGTATTCTAAGAGGTAATATATACCAATTTAACTACAAGTCAGAATGAATAGAGCACTTGCTAAAACTAATTCTATTCAATGTAAGGCTTTACTTCTTTATATACCTTCCCAATAGTTGGCGGTCATGTAGGACACAGATTTGTCCCCAAAGGGGTGCCTTACGTGATCAGCCCTATAGGAATGGTACGGGTGAAACACGTATTGACTCTATGTATTCATTAGGACTCTAACTTTTCAATAATATGTACACTTTACTCCTAAGAATGATCTATTCAGTCAATGTCCTACTTTTTCAGTTGTAATCTTGTAAGATTCAAAATAAAAACTTTTTGATCTTGAAAAATAGATTACAGGACCAATAAGTAGTGCATGTGTTTTTCAATTATTTTTGATTAATAAGGATATCATTTAGCATCACTTTAGGGTAGAACAAAGAACAAGCATAATGTACAATATGCAGAAACCTACAGCAACCAATCAGATATAAGTTTGCTGTAGTCAGATCAATTAAGGAGTCTTTTCGGATGGAATGATATACTTTATTGCTTTTTGCATATCCTGTTGCTCAGGTAGTGTGTGTCCACATTATCATATTTTTATTAATAAAACAGAAGCTTCTACAAGTATAATCTGGCTGCCAAATGCTGATTGTTGATTTGCTATGTGTACCTTATTAAAGTGAAACTCCAGTTTTTCCACACTGATTCACAAGCCCTTACCTGCTTTTAACATATACACTGTATATTGTGATAGTCATGCCAGTGCGCTTCTTTAAATCAGTAGTTAGTGGAAGTGCCTGCTTGACATCTAGAAAGGCAGAAGTCTTTGCAGGAATTTCAGTACACCAAAAGGACATTGCCCACGATTTGCCTATGGGCTCCATGCAGACATATGTCAAAAGAGCCTACTTATTTTAAAATAGTGAACATTCCGTCCAATGTGTCTACAATCTATCCATACCTCCCAACTTTCTGAAATGGGAACAAGGGACACCTATTAGCATGTAGGCATGGGCACACCCCTTGCCATGCCCCAGTTGAGAATATACAAAAAAATGATTGGTTAAAGCCACAAGTGCTTATCCTTTATATTGGCTTTTGAAATTTGCAAATGGGGCAATTTAGAATATGGGTGAAAGCACTATAAAACACTTTTGAATAGATAAATAGCGCATTTTATATGCAGCCATATAGGTCATTCCAAGATGAGGGACAAATGAGGAGGAATGAGGGAATAGGAGACAGGCCCTTGAAATCTGCTGCAATGGTTGCAAGTAAGAGAAACCAGTTTTGTTTAGTTTTAAAATCATGGTTGTTTGCAGGCTTCAATAGCATTAAATTACAAAATTGGCTAGCTATCTATTGATTGTAATTCTTTTAAATAAATCTGTGATTTTTCATTTAAATGTATCTGGCAGTACATTTGTAAACTTTCTGCTAAGCTGAAATAAATCTGCAGTGTACAATATGTATGGTCAATGGACACGTGAAGCAAGCCCATACATTTTAGATACAGTTAGAAATATATGCCTAGACATATGAATGTTGTATTGACATTTTTATATACAAGGCAAAGCAACATGTTCCCTTACTCCCCCCAACCCCCAGCTTTGCATATTTTCCTGTTCTTTCATTTCCACACTTCTCCATTTGGCTGCTGGGAGAGAAAAGATCTGCTTGGTGTTGCCAGGTTTAGGGATGCGTGGGAAGGGAGGGAAAAAATCCCTGGAGCTAAATGTCTGAACTCCAGGCAGCTGAACTGAGTGTTAAGCATTAAGAAATCACTCAATTCCCCCATCCCTGCTAAATGGCATGGATGGAAAAATGTCTAGTGCCGGCTACAGTATACTGACAGCCAGCACCAGCGGCTGTCAAAATACCTGAACAATGCCTGCATCTAATTGGATGCACACACTGTTCATTTATCAATTTTCTGGTTGGTTTCTTTGACAAGGTCAATTAAAAATAGATTTTTTGAGACAGGTGGTACCAAAAGGGGCCACCCATGAAATGAATTCCAACTGATTTAATGAGAATCTGCCAAAATTTGATTTGTCTAGGGCAGGGATCACTAAATGGCGGACCGCAGGTCTGGACCCAGACCGACTGACCGTCCTGTCTGGAACACGGCCGACACTTATCAGCTGTTTGAGCTCTCCCAAATCTCCTACCCAACCGCCGCTGTCATCCTCAAAGCAGGCGGGGCAGGAGGTGTTGCAGATCGGAACGAAGATCAAGAGTCTTTTCAAATTAAAAACAGCTAATCACCCGCTTGCTAACATACAGTTTCTCACAAAAGTGACTACACCCCTCACATTTTTGTAAATATTTTATTATATCTTTTCATGTGACAACACTGAAGAAATGACACTTTGTTACATTGTAAAGTAGTGAGTGTACAGCTTGTATAGCAGTGTGAATTTGCTGTCCCCTCAAAATAACTCAACACACAGCCATTCATTTCTAAACAGCTGGCAACAAAAGTGAGTACAGCCCTAAGTGAAAATGTCCAAATTGGGCCCAAAGTGTCAATATTTTGTGCGGCCACCATTATTTTCCAGCACTGCCTTAACCCTCTTGGACATGGAGTTCACCAGAGCTTCACAGGTTGTCACTGTAGTCCTCTTCCACTCCTCCATGACGACATCACAGAGCTGGTGGATGTTAGAGACCTTGCGCTCCTCCATCTTCCATTTGAGGATGCCCCACAGATGCTCAATAGGGTTTAGGTCTGGAGACATGCTTGGTCAGCCCATCACCTTTACTCTCAGCTTCTTTAGCAAGGCAGTGGTTGTTTTGAAGGTGTGTTTGGGGTTGTTATCATGTTGGAATACTGCCCTGGGACCCAGTCTCCTAAGGGAGGGGATCAGGCTCTGCTTCAGTATGTCACAGTAGATGTTGGCATTCATGGTTCCCTCAATGAACTGTAGCTCCCCAGTGCCAGCAGCACTCATGCAGCCCCAGACCATGACACACCCACCACCATGCTTGACTGTAGCAAGACACACTTGTCTTAGTACTCCTCACCTAGTTGCTGCCACACATGCTTGACACCATCTGAACCACATACGTTTATCTTGGTCTCATCAGATCACAGGACATGGTTCCAGTAATCCATGTCCTTAGTCTGCTTGTCTTCAGCAAACTGTTTGCAGGCTTTCTTGTGCGTCTTCTTAGAAAAGGCTTCCTTCTGGGATGAAAGCCATGCAGACCAATTTGATGCAGTGTGCGGCGTATGGTCTGAATACTGACAGGCTGACCCCCCCACCCCTTCAACCTCTGCAGCAATGCTGGCAGCACTCGTATGTCTATTTCCCAAAAACAAACTCCGGATATGACGCTGAGCACGTGCATTCAACTTCTTTGGTCAACCATGGCGAGGCCTGTTCTGAGTGGAAGCTGTCCTGTTAAACTGCCGTATGGTCTTGGCCACTGTGCTGCAGCTCAGTTTCAGGGTCTTGGCAATCTTCTTATAGCCTAGGCTATCTTTACATGACACCGGGGAGGGAAAATGGCTAATTTGGCCCAATTTGGACATTTTCACTTAGGGGTGTACTCACTTGTTGCCAGCGGTTTAGACATTAATGGCTGTGCATTGAGTTATTTTGAGGGGACAGCACATTTACACTGTTATACAAGCTGTTCCCTCACTACTTTACATTGTAGCAAAGTGTTGTCACATGAAAAGATATACTAAAATATTTACAAAAATGTGAGGGGTGTACTCACTTTAGTGAGATAATGGTGGGCAGCTCCCACCCTTCAACCCAATCTGCAGCTCCTCCTGCCCCTGCCTGCTGTGAGGATGACAGCAGCAGCCGGGCAGGAGACTTAGGAGAGCTCACAAAGCTAAGTGACCTAAGGCAAAGGCAGGACAGTGCTGGGGAGGCTTACTTTGAAAGGGGCACTCTAATGTGGAGGCACAGTGTGATGTAAGGGGCACTGTGACATTAAGAGGCATTGTGACATAAAGAGAACTGTGATGTAAGGGGCACTGTGGTGTAAAGGCTGGTATACACTATGAGTTTTTCGCCGTTCAACCTAGTGGGTTAAATAAAAGAAAAACTGTCAGCTCCAGTCGGAGCCACTGTACTAACGATCTGATGTTAGTAAAGCAAATTACCCAGCTGAGCTGTTATGTTCTGACAGGGGGACAACCCCCCTGCCAAAACATTCTGATCAGTATGCTTGTTTGACTTCTGTCAGACTGGCTGCCATACACATGGGCTAAATGTCAGCCGGTTTTTATTCCTCGGCCCGCTTAAAGGGGCACTGTGACGTAAAGGGAAAATTTGTGTTATAAAGGGACACTACAATGGAAAGGATACTGCAATTTAAAGGGGCATTGTGATGTGAAGGGGAATTGAGGACACTGTGGGGTTTATTTAAAGGGGGGGGGGGGGATGCGATGTAAAGGAAGGTATAGACACTGATGTAAAGGGGGAACTGTGATGTTAAGGGGAGTTGTGATATGAAAGGGGGTGAGGATACTGAAGTAAGAGGGGGCTGTGATGGGAAGGGTATGCTAAAGACACTGACGTACAGGGGATGCTGTGATGTAAAGGAGGCCTGTAATGTGTTATAGTACAAACACGATATTCTGACCTTTGTAAATTTTAATTTAGGACCCCTGGTCTAGGGCCAGCTTATAAAAGAGCAAAGGGTTGGTATGTGCTGCTGGGGTTAGCCCTGCATGGGCAGAGAACATTTCCACCTGCTCCAAGTTTTCTGTTATCATAAGGGCACAAAATGAAACTGAAAAGTATGCTGAGTATTGCCAGTATAAGCTATCCTGTTAGTTGACAGGAATGTTTAATAAAGGTCATAACAATGTTATTGTTAATAGTAGCAACTAGAGAAATACAGAAAAATGCATTTTAGTCTTACTAAAATTAGGTCAATATGCCCGACAAATCATCTGTATTTTTCTTGCTATAAACATAAATATGGAAAATAAGTGAGGGAACATTTGTGACATGGATATGTTATGTGACAGATGTGGATGTGTGAACTGTTTTTTTTTTCTCCCACTTTTCTCAGATTTTTATAAATAATGAGTGGCAGAGCTCTGAGAGCGGCAAAGTGTTCCCGGTCTATAATCCGTCCACAGGAGAGCAGATCTGTGAGGTCCAAGAAGCCGAGAAGGTAACTGCATCAAACCATCCATTCTGTTTGCTCAATCGGTTAAAAACCACCCCTGTATTTCAGACCAAAATGCCCTGTATTGGGGTATGCATGCATTTTAAGATGCTACAATGGTCATAAAGGGGTCCCAACTCATTAAGGGGAACCTGTCATGATAAAAAATATGGGAGCCCCAGTTACTGGCTTGTTTTAACTGGTGTGGACCAAGTTTTATCATCCTTGTCTTTATCCTTGCTTCACTGACCTGGAACAAGCATGTAGAATGAGAAATATCAGGACACCTGACCATCATGCTTGTTCCAGGTTAGTCACTCAGCATACAGAAAAAGAACAGGAATGACAGCTGCCATATTCTTTCCTGACTTTCTAAAGGACTTTCTAAGGACTAAATTGCAGGAAGTGTTTTGTTTTTAGGTCACTGGATAATTTAATTTTATTGGCAATCATCTCATCTGTAACATGCCAAAATAAACATGCTGCACATAAGGAGGTAGCAATAAGTTGCTAAATCAGTAAATAGCATAAGATTAAATCCTTCTTTGTAGTCTAATGGATTTGTATTTGTAAATTTTACTTTCATAATGTGGTCCATCTTTGTAAGACAACTATAATTATTTTTCTCATCTTCTAAAAGGCTGATGTGGACAAAGCAGTAAGGGCTGCACGTTTAGCGTTTTCTCTGGGCTCAGTGTGGCGAAGAATGGATGCATCTGAGAGGGGGCGGCTTTTGGATAAACTAGCCGATCTGGTAGAAAGAGAGAGAGCAATCCTTGCTGTAAGTCAATAATCAATTCATATAATCCAATAAAATGGATAATGATACTATTTGGAGACAATTTTTGTAAAGTGTTTGGAGATATTGCATGCAGGCATTTGTGGTTCACATGACATTAAGGAGAAGGAGAGAGGAGAGATACGAACTTGAATTAAAAATAATAGTGTGAGGTCTGTTTCATGTTACAGTGGTAACTAGGATTGCAGTAAATCAATGTAGGCACTAACCCAATTAATAAAGTGACACTTTAGTTTGGAGCTTAAGTCAAGTCAAGCTTTATTGTCAGTTCTTCCACATGTACAGTACATACATCCAGGGAACTGAAATTACATTTCTCTCGGATCCATGGTGCTTACAGGTAGTTCTAACAGTGGAGCCTAAGATCTAAATCACATAAATATAAAAATATAAAATACACTATATAATTCAACTATACAATAAAGAGTACTAATAAAAATAAGTAAATTAAAATAAAAAAACACAGTGCAAGGCACATGGCAGATGGAGAGCAAGCCAGTAAAGTGTACATCAGTGCAGGTAACCGAATTAGTGCAAAAATAGCTGAATCCGTCTGGTAACAAGTGGCAGAGTGACAGAGGGCTCCAAAACAGTTCTTTAAATTAAGTTGGCATATGAGGTAGTAGAGGGTTAAAGTTTTATGCCTGAGGCAGAAGAGGGAAGGGGGGGCAGGTTCGGGAGCGAGTTCAGCTTCCTGACAGCCTGATGAATGAAGCTGTCCTTCAACCTGCTGGTCCTGGCCCGTTTTAGGTTTGCTTCCTACCTTTGCTTTACCGTGGTCTGTTGCGATACCATCTGAATGGAAACCCCAAAACACATTGCAAAGCACCCTTAACGCTTGTGTGGTTGCAGCTAACCACAATGCACAGATGGAAGCTGCGTTTTAGCCAGAGACCTCCCCAAATCTGTCTGGCTTCAAACGAAGGAAGGGTCGGTTTACAAGTGGACCTGATTTGCTCAGAAGACAGGTAAAGCTGTCAGAAGGACCAAAGAGAGCACAAGCTCCCTCCCGGGGTGGGGGGAGCCACCTAGCCACCTGTACTGATCTGCTGGGTAGAACTTTAAATCACTTTTGTCCCTCACTAATTTTCAAATATGGAGCAGATTTTTGATTGTGCTGGCCAACTCTACCTGAGGGCACCACAGATACTTGAAGCCCTGCCCTATGCAAACAAGTTTTGTTTCTCATTTGTTTTCCCTGAAATAAAGATTTAACCTAACTGGCTAATAGGGACAACACCTCCACTAGTGTTACAGGTTTTATTCATGTTTCATAAATCACCCTCACTGAGTAGGGTTGACATACACCATTCTTTTATATTTATGTTTTGTAATATGTGTACTATATCACATAACGTATAAGACTGCTTCAAAGTTTTTATAATGCCTAATGCTAATTATGCTGTAGGCAACATAAGCTATGGCATGATACATGTAACAGTTATTTCTTGCCATTGCTGGATCTTCCTTCACTTTTTAAATCTTTCATGTTCTACAAAAGTACTTGGTGCCCATAATAACTTGCAGATGTTGCTCTCTGCTGTAAATGTTCACTAAAGCATGTCAAGCATGACTGGCAAAGATACCGTGTCTGGATAACTTTTGCTGCAAGGAACTTGGTGAGATTATTAAATAATAATCTAATAATAATAATGCAATATCACTTTTACAAACTGAACACACGTAGTTCATAGACCTCCAGGAGGAATACACCTTCCATATTTCAGCTTGTACTCTTGCAGCAATGTGTACATTTAATAAAGTGTAATGCTTCTCATCCCAAAGGCAGCCTACTATCTATCTAACACAGTGGAAAGAAATGCCAAATGCAGTAACCAAAGGGAACCAAATTTAATTTTTGTAAGGTAATTTCAGTGAAATTAATTATAGTTACTATGAGTAGCACTTTGCACATTATCATTGCTCTTTGGATTGACTGATTTAGTAAGCATGATGGAGTGACATTGGGGCTGATTTAAAAGGTAAATGGTCTTTTCACTCTGCAAAAAAAGTTACACTTTTCAAGGGCATTTTTCCCAGAGCTTAGTGAATGAGGCGAAGCTCTATTGACTTTCATCATCCAATCATGTGCACACACAAAGTCATTTTGTTCTGTTTTCCTTGAACATGATTGGGTATTCTTTGCAAAGTTTGCAAAGTTACATTTTACCACATTCACTAAGTTCTGGTGCAAATTCCATTGCAAATTGAAGAGCCTATTTGCTTTTATTGATTCAACTTCATTTTGGTCCACTGCTAGGAAGTAAGTTAACTTCCTTTTATGGCAGCCAATATTTGATCACTAGACTGCTTGCTACTGTAACTTTTACAGACCAGTTAAATTTAAAGCGGAAAATATAACTACAGGAGTAAAGTCTCTTGAAACAAGGTGTCAGTTTGTACAGTTTGATTCTAGCCATTAGTGTAATAATGTCAAGCTTTTATGCAATATTCTGCACACATTTCCAGTAAGTAGGCTGATTCGTTTTTAACTTGATTTTATCAGTTTAAGAAATCCAGATTTCTAAATCATGGGTTTATTCTGCACTGATCAGAAGTTTATTATTAACTAGAGGCCCTGACATTTCAATTTATCTTTCAGACACTTGAATCCCTAAATAGTGGCAAGCCTTTTCTGCAGTCGTTTTATGTGGATCTACAAGGTGTGATTAAAACTCTCCGCTATTATGCTGGCTGGGCTGACAAGATACATGGCATGACTATCCCAGCAGGTAGGTAACACCATACTGCACTTCTCTACACAAAACTATGTCTACCTTGCTTTATGGAATGCTTGACTTATGTGAGTGCCACACATTTGTCTGCCACTTAGCAGTCATAGCAATGTACAGTTAGAATGACTAAAGACATATGCCCGTGAAGTTCAGCCAATAGCAAAATACACTAGTTTTTGCCCAGAGAAAGACAAAACAAAATCCTCTGGACATCTGAAGCCAATTTTACCTTTCTAATCAGGCGAACTGTCAAGTTCAAAATGTTACCATGCTGTCCTTTTTATAACATTGTAACCAGCTGGGCAAACATTGGAAACACCCAGTTGAAACAACCTCTTTTGTTCAACTAAACAGGAGTTTCACGTAAAAAAAAAATCCTATTTTAAACAAAAAAAAAAACATCAGTTTGAACCGCAAAGAGGCCAACCAAGCCTCCATTAACACTTAGGGGTTGATTTACTAAAACTGGAGCGTGCAAAATATGCTGCAGCTTTACATGGTAGCCAATCAGATTCTAACTTTAGCTTGTTGTTAAGCTTTAAAAAAATGGAAGCTGATTGGTTTCTATGCAGAGCTGCACCAGTTTTGCACTCTCCAGTTTTAGCAAATCAACTCTTTAGTGTGAATGGAGCCAAATAATTTAGAGGTATTTGCTTTGCACATTTTCACACCTTTTTATGGGAAACTTGAAGCACAGGAACAGTATTTGAACTTGGCCTCATTGGCCTCAGCCTATCAAATGCGAGTGCTTGAAAAATGTATTTTTCAAGTATTTTTAAAGCACTCCCATTAAAGCCAATGGGACCAAAATGTGCAAATCTGTCCAAAGGAGCTCATATACGGTACTTTTTCAAGCTTCATGCCACAATTAGCAAGCAACACAGTGTTCAGGTGTGAACGGGTCCATTGAGAATAATGGGATTCTTCATGTTGAGCATTGTCATGCTCCAGGAATTGTGCATTAGAAATTCATAGGTGTGAATGGGGACAAACTCTTAGGACTTAGATGGACTGGTGCCACCAGTAACAGAATCACTATAACTGCACTTACCTTCTACTGTGTTTTTACTGTCCAAGCCAGCCCAACCCTCATGTTCTTTAAACAAAGTGGCACTTGCAGTCTGGTGATTTTGCCTTTGACAAGCGGTCACTAGCAGCAATATCACTAGTGCAACACAACCCTTTTGAAAGGGATTTCTCTTGAAGCAAGCTCTGTCTTCCTCGGTATTACCTAGCAGTTTCAAAGCTGACACTTCTTTATAACACACAAAACGTTGTCTCTCAAACTGAATGTATTTAATATTTAATTTTAAAGAATAAAACAACTCTGGTTCCAATTTCAATGCACAGAGGAAACATTTTAATTTGCTGTAGCCACTGGCGCCATGAAATTAAGATTTGCTGCTAGGACAGTTCACTTGTTTAACCACTGTTCTCCGTTTTCTTTTGTGCATGACGAAAATAATGTGCTTCAAAGAGTAAAGTGAAACATTTCCTCAAAAGTCACTGAGACAAATAAAGTGATTTAGACAGTTGTTTCGGTGATAAAATCACAATGCATACATACTTAATTTTCAGTTTTGGCAAAAACAGGAAAGGAAGATAAAAAAAAAATTAAAGTGAATCTTGAGCATGTGAAATAAGATCTGTGTCATAGATAAGACAGAAAAAAATGCACAAATCACATTTAGTTCTTACGTTTCTGCTGCCAATCAGCACTGGAAAAAAAAGCAGTTTTTGCACTTTCTATATAAATGCCTTCTATATAGCAAAATGTTTCATGGAGGTGGGAGTTGTAGACAGCACTAAACAATGCCCAGATACTGAACACTGAAACAATTACAGCTAAGAACTTTTAGGATGGCACTCAGGAACATAAAACACAAATAACATCAAATAGAGTGGTGGCTGTTTTTTTTATTTTTTTGGGGGGGGGGCGACAAGCCACCCCCTCTCCGGACGGCCAGCGGCACGGCACTAGCACCCTCTCTGGCTCTAATCAGTGCTTCAAAAAAACACCCCCAACATCGTGATTCATGCACCCGGGGTCCTGAAAGGGGCCAGATGCATGGATAGGGGGGGGCGGCAGCATGGATAGGGAAGGTGGTGCCTGTGCGCCCTCAATGGACAGGCCGCCACTGATCAAATAAATGTTGCATTTTACAGGTAACAGGTTGCAGTCAAAGTATTTCACATATAGTTTACTTCATCTATTTCAATTTTGTGGATTGGAAATGGAGGGAGTCTCCTTCAACACTACCATTGTGACAGGACAACATTATGCCCTGGACCACTCTATGCTTCAGTTCACTGGTCTTCAAACTGTGGCCCCCGTGCCAGATATGGCCCTTTGCTTACCTTTATCTTTGAGCCACTGTTCCTACCACTGATATGATGCACTATTACTCCAATTGATACTGACATCCAAGATTGAGGAATTATTTCTCCCATTGACACTAACAATGGGGCATTTTTCCTACCATTGACACCAATGATGAGGCCCTATTCCTCTAACTAATGCCAAAAATGGGGCATTACTCTTCCTCCTACTGACCACAGTAATTTTTTAAAGCTTGCTGACCACCAAGCCTGAGATATTTTCTACTTCCACTGATGCTGGGGCATTTTCTATTCTCAATGGCTACAGTCTTGCCCTCCTAAAGTCTGAGGGACAGTAAACCGACCATTTGTTTAGAAAGTTTGCAGATTCCTGCTTAAAGAGGTCCTCCAGTCTCCCCCAAAAAAATGAAAGTCAGCAGCTACAAATACTGTAACTTCTGACTTTTAATACAAGGATACGTGCTTGTCGGATCCAGCAATATCTGCACCTTAGCCGATTCTTCAATTCGCTTCAGGTGCAGGTGCCGGCATCTTAGATAAGGGAAAATGGGAGTGAAGCCATTTTCCTACTGTACAAGCACGAGTCGTGCTGTTCATTGTGAATGTTCCTACACTCTTTTGCGACTTGTGTGTTTCCCGGAAGGCTGTAGGGAAGGAGGAGGGGGTGAAACATTCACACAGATTGCTGTGGCGATCTAACCTTGAAGTGGAAGTGGGTACCTGTCAAAACCAGGTACCCAATCCCCCCCAAAAAGTGTCAAATGTGGCAGTGGAGGGGGAGGATGCAGACAAACAGAACTACCCCTTTTGGGTGAAATTCCACTTTAAGACCCACATAGAAGTAACCCAGTAGCCTTTTCCCTGTGGAAATGCGTGTGGCCTTAGATTGCCGTAACCATATGATGCATAAAATAATTGTGACCACTATACTGAGATCAATGGAATTGCATGGATGTCTTGTTTCACTGTGGGTCCTGATGAAGTACAGTAATCTGCAAAGTGCTTGACTGTAACCTGTTGCCTGTGAAATGGGACACTCAGTATAATGCTAATGTATAAGTGATCCTTGTAGTGTTTCCAAAAATTATGTTGTATTGTGCATCATATTTATTTCTTTAATTGTTTTATATGATATACATTAATTAATCTGGAAATATTTTCTATATCTATGCTGAATTCATGTTCTTTGGTTCATTCCTAGAAAGACTCTAGTTCTTTGTCTGCCATACCAAGAGTGAATTTAGTGTCACATAGTGACGTTAATCCAGGAAATTACAGCCTCAATAGAAACAAAAATTGGTGCTACATATTCAAGTGTTCTGTCCTTGGATACATATTGTCCTTTAAAATAAATATGCCACAAACCCGGGCTATTCATAGTGAGCATATGATGAAACAATGCATAATCAGAGGTTCCTTTCAGTTAGAACGTCATGTCAAAATGATCAGTAGATCCTTAAATATAGACAGCAACACTTTTATTCAAATCTTGAACTTTTCCGTAAAACATAAAATTGGTCCCTCTCTCTTCACATGCCTTCCTATTGGTCTGTGAAGCCTTTTAATACATTGAAGGAAGGTTTGCGAGGTAAAGGAGAAGAGCAAGTTTAATTTTTGCATGTACATCTGCAGCCTGTATCTCAGGATCCGCCGATCATTGTTTATGAGATTTTTACTGCTCTTTACCAAATGCAGTCTGAATTGTCCATGTCCTGAATTGCAGGGTAATCTAAAAGTTCTTTAATACAACATATATATAGTTTTTTATTTTTGG
The DNA here is from genome assembly GCA_018402905.1 of Glandirana rugosa. Classification (NCBI taxonomy): domain Eukaryota; kingdom Metazoa; phylum Chordata; class Amphibia; order Anura; family Ranidae; genus Glandirana; species Glandirana rugosa. The sequence goes on along the minus strand of BLSH010511829.1, from coordinate 225,718 downwards.
ATACAAAATGTATATATTGATTATACGTGAAGAGAAACAGATGCAGGGTTCTGAAAATGTATTCCCAACCGGGAAGTGCTCCAGTGGCATCATCATCATTTATGATGACCATGAACTGTAAAATGTGGTGCCAAATAATGTCACTATTGAAGAAGAATAGCAGTCATTGCACAGGATAAATATTTTCTCCTCCACCCACCACCTGCTGTTAGTGTTATATAAAATATGTCAAGAACTCTGAGGAAAAATGATATGGGAGGGTGGAGGCATACTGGCAACAAATATATACATTTTTAAGTGTGCTCATAACAGAAGAATTTTTTTCAGATATATTTGTTTATTGTCACTAAAATTAAATTTGAGAATGCTGACTTGCCAGCAGCTTAGATTGGCAACCTTATTAGGCTTATTAAAAAAAGGTATTGGTGTATGCAATAAGACTGTGTAAGGAACCCTGACAATAAGCAAATTATAGTAGTGCATAGCAGCCAATCAACATGCATCTTTCATTTGCATGATTTCAGTAATGTGAAATTTGGTTGATATGGACTACTAGAGTTTGGCGTTTGTCAGTGATCTTTTTGCACTCCTATTAAATAGGCTTGCATGTCTTGGAGGTGCAGACTATTCTGAGTAGCCCATTAACATACACTTCAGTTCCAATATATATATAATAATTTGAAAACAAAGAAACTAAAGGAACTTACCAGTAACATCAGTGAATGACAGAATCCACATGCAGTCCCCATTAACTATTATAGATTATTTTGGGGAAAACCATCAAATGGGCTTTGCATTACTAGAATGAGGGGCTTAAGCTTGCTATACACTAGTAAATGTGTGCAAATTTATATGAAAATTCTCAGTGCATTTGTTGACTTGATAAATGTCCTTTGAAAGTAATTTCAATTGCTGTTAACATTCGCTTTTGAAGCGAATAGACTTTCCCAAACAAAAACAGTATATACACAGATAGAAATTTGTTTGTCCGAGAGATTTTTTCATCTGGCTTTTCTAACTTTGATTGTCACTGCAGTTGAAGACTAATGTTGATCTGACCCCACTAAAGATTAGAAAATAGAATGTTCTTACAAAAAAAATGACTGCATATCTTTGGTTAGCTTTAATCTTAAAGTGGAGTTCCACCCAAAAGTGGAAGCTCCGCTTATCTGTCTCCTCCCCCCTCCAGTGCCACATTTAGCACCTTTCAGGGGGAACGGGTGCCTGTTTTTGACAGGTACCCTGTCCCCACTTCCGTTGGACCTTGCCGCAGCAAGGTACGTCAGAGGTTCGCCCCCCCCTCATTCCCCTGCTGCTGGGCCAGTAAGAGAGTGCAGCGCTCTTCACAAATGTGCAGTAGGGAACCAGCTGTGCAGCCGCAAGGCTTCACTGCCAGGTTCCCTTACTACGAATGGCGGTGGCAGCCCCCGAGAGCCAATGGAAACATCGACTGGGGTGCCGACATCGCTGGATTCCAAGACAGGCAAATGTCCTATTATTAAAAGTCAGCAGTTACAGTATGTGTTTTTACATGCGGGGGGTGGAACAGAGCTCCACTTTAACGTGAAAAGATGGAGGCCTTGAGCTTGGATCCAATGGCCTCCACAGGCTCAGAAGTCTCATATGAAGAGAAGCACAGGTGCTAATATGTGTATACATTTTATTAGGAGTGTGAAGTATACGCTTTGATGGTCGAGAAAGAATTACTTCCACACATTTGAACCACTGAAGGCTCTCAGCCTTTTAGATGGTACTATGTACCTGTCTGTGTGAATATCTGCTCTAATATAAACCTCATACGAACAAAAGGGGAAGCAGATATGTATATTTCTATTAGTGTATATCTGAGTTCTGTAGCTTGACAGGCATTGGTTTGAGTGGCTCGATACCACATAGAAAAATGGAATTTTAAAGCATATATTGTAACTATTGATGCTTCTATAAATCAACTTGTGTTTTGGTTTTTGTGGCCTTTTATCCATCTTCTTAATGATAACCCTCATTTGAAAGCCCTCGTGCCCACTTATTCCTACAATATTGCCTCTCAATATCCAATGTAGATTTAGATTAGCACTGCCCAATCGTATCATTTTTCTTAACTCTCTGTATAAAACATGGGCTTTCTTTGTTTTTTTTCCCATTTCTTATGTTTGATGTACATTAAAATTGCCTACTCATTGTTTTCTGATATACATTTCACTAACTCTAACAACATGTTTTTAGATGGAGATTATTTTACATTTACAAGACATGAACCTATCGGAGTATGTGGACAGATCATCCCAGTGAGTATCGCAGTGTTTTATTTTCATTGAGTGACTTTCCTTGTAGTTGCACACAACATGGGGCTTTGCAGCTGTGCATTTCTGTTAAGCAAGAGGAGAGGGGAAAAAATCCCCAGCTTCTATTGGCATATTTTTATCAGCCTCACTACAGCTGCTTATTTAAACAGGTTAATGGGGATTTAAATCTGCAACTTGAAGAGCTGTTCCCAAGCACTGGGATTCTTATGGCTCAAGGAATAAAATCAAAATAAATACATAATACATTGACTATATTTGGTGAAATAAACAGATCTTGGAACAGTCTGTGCACGTGTGCATGTGTGTGTATGTGAACCTCTGCACCCCTGTATGCGACTTTTTTTCCATAGACTTATGTTTTATGATTTAATTTTTATCAAATGCAAGGATGAAAGTAGAAATACTTGGCTCTATAGCATCATAGCATATTGCAACATACCCCATAGCATGGGATACAACATTCAACATGACAGCAATGCTATATTAAACTTATTGAATATACACATGCTGCTCCATTGTTGCTTATTTTATAGAGCCTGTGTAGTTTTGGGAAGTGCTCTTAGTGTATTTGGTCAGAACTTAAGTGGGAATCCCTCATTATCTTGCAGTACTGGGGTCCCTGGTTTATTTCCTGGTTAGGGCACTGTCTGTCTGGAGTTGCATGTTCTCCCTGTGCTGATGGGTTGCCACCTATACTCCAAAGACATGTTTGTAGGCTATTTGGCTCCTGCCTAAAATTGGCCCTAGGATATGTATGCATATGAGCTGAGGACCTTAGATTGTAAGCTATCTGAAGGTAGGGACTGATGTGAATCTAAAGTATGTAAAGCACTATATAAATTGTAGTTGTTATATAAAATACCTGTAGTAATGAAATACTCTATATCATATTAGCTGTTGAGTAGCGCTACAGCTTGTGGCTGTGTTTTAAGAAGAGTATACAGTATATAGCAAAGAAGCAGAGATGTTCCTTTTGTAAAAAGACTTTTCATTTTGAATATATGATCAGTTCATCCCCTCCCTCTTTATTATAGACATTAGCCCGAGAGATTAGACTGTCCAATTAACTTAAGGTCCATAATCAGAAACAGCCTACATTCTAATGTATATGAATTACTGTGCCATTGTGCCAGTGGAACATTTAAGATCCAATGCAATTTTCCCTTTAACACACCCATGGAAAATTCTTGTGGCAAGCAGGCTGTATTGCAATATTAAAGCAAGTCTGAACACTGGCTTTTATGGTAAACATTTTCCTTATCCCGTAGTTTCCTGGGCATATTATCTTTCCTTCTTGACATTTGTTATGATACCACACTAGGTTTTCTAAAGCCTTTACTCATTTACAAAGGTGGACAGAAATAACATTACCAACCTGCATTCATCAGTAAAGACTCCAAGCCTATCATTTTACTCTTCAGATTTCATCCAGCTATGACTACTAAAACAATGCTGAAGGTCAGCAGTCAAACAAGAGGGTGACTTACACAACCTAAGCTCTTATCCTCTTCCATGCTGTCTTGTCTCACCTACATGAGCATTTGAGACATGGCTGATTTTGTTAGGAACAATTTCATGCACCTATAAAAATGGAAATCTAAAAACGCAATTTAAAAAATTATATATATATTTATTTATATATTTATTTATGTATTTCAGGTACTTATATAGCGCTGTCAATTTACGCAGCGCTTTACATATATATTGTACAATCACATCAATCCCTACCCTTAAGGAGCTTACAATCTAGGGTCCCAAACTCACATTCATACATACTAGGGCCAATTTAGAGAGGAACCAATTAACCTACCAGCATGTCTTTGGATTGTGGGAGGAAACCAGAGTACTCGGAAGAAACCGACACAGGCACAGGGAGAACATACAAACTCCAGGCAGGTAGTGTCGTGGTTGGGATTCCAACCAGGGACCCTTTTACTGCTAGGCAAAAGTGCTGCCCACTACACCACTGTGCCGCCAATCTGTCACAAATCGCACATACCCACAGCAACTAGGTAACAGAGATGTGCGTGCTGTGACTGGGAGTATGTGAGGAAATAAGGGGGAAACTTATACTGCAGTAAGACTTCACTGTACTTTTGCATCCCACACAACCTTTGGTCACCACGAGAGGGAGACTCTACTCCAATCCAGATGGCTGACCACACACAGGCAGATACGAATCTTACACACAATCGGGTGCACTCTAAGGGTTCGGGAGCAGTCTAGTAATTAATACACACTTCTAGGGTTTTTCTAGCTATCCTGCAAGCTAAAACCCCGGTGCTAATCACTCTTCCCACTGTCCACACACCCACACCAGACCCACAATAAACGATAGCCGGCCACCACTCAACAGTTGGACTGGTCTGCTGAGCCCCCACACACACACAGACCTCTGTCTGGCAGATCTGTTAGCTCACAATCTGCATGCAATCTGCCCACACACAGAGCAATTGCACACCAATTGGCACGTAGCATAGACCGAATATTAAGGCACTAAAATACAACAATCTCTCTAGAGATATGAGTCCTAGGTTAGTACACAGAAGCCACTTATTCATTTTAACATTTAATATCCTGAAAGTAGGCAGTGCCTAAAATATATACAAAAAATACAAAAAGATAAACGAACAATACATACAGTTGGCAATTCGCTATGAAAATAAAAAGGAATAAAAATAGAAATAAACGTTATGTTAGCGCAGTCTATCCCTGGACAGAAGTATGTCAAAGAATTTGTGGAAACCCCTCAGTTTAGAACTGACTTTGTAGAGGTATTGGTATTTGCTTTTATCTCTCTCTGCATTCAGGACCTTATATATCAGAATGTTCTAACTAAAATAAGAGTTATTTTAGTGACCACATATAGACTTTCAAGGCAGGCCTGATGTTGATTAGGTATGCTAATCTAGTTCAAAACATGTTGATACATAAGAATCCTCAGTGTTTTCGCCACATAACTAGGCACAATTAAATAAAAATATTGTTGAATCAGCAGTTTCCTGGTAAGATTTATCCTCCTTCGTGGTCAGATCACATGTCTGGAGGTCTCAGTTTGTTATCAACCTGAGAAAATTGAATCATGTGTAAACCTCTGCTCTGTTCTCTTCTGCTAAATATACCATTAAAAGCTTTTTTTCATATCAGTTTAAAACTTGTAAAAAGTCCCCCTTGATTCTGCCAGAAATCTAGGCCACATCTCTGTGAACCCCCTCTCTTGTGTTACAGAAAAAGGTAATGAAGCCACCACATCTAAGGAATGGTGAGCTGCAATACATAATATCTCTGTTCTTGGGTGTAGATACACAAAAATATTACTGCTGTATGGATTCAAAAGCCATAAGTGGCATAACTTGAAGATATCCACATAAAGGGGTATTTTTCAAACTTTTGAACACTAATGTCCACTAATCTGTTATCACTTCTACATTTAGCCTAGCATGAGCCCTTTGACATACAGTTCTGAACTTGCTCTTTTATTGCTATTTGTATCCCTATTGCAGATTTTCCCTCACTGAGGTTTTGTTTATTAACTTAAGTATTGTGATTTAAAGATGTGAAGGGAACCTATACCCACTAAAGCATCTATAATTATTGGGGCTTGAGTTTTTCTGTATCTGAACTGGTTTTTACAAAGCTTCCATTGTAAGTACAATACTGTAAATTAAAAGCTTCATTTAAGTCAATAAATACAATAAAAGTAGCTTAAAATCTTGATGAACACGTCTTTGAAGTAAGGGTGGCATCTCCATCTTTTTCCACCAATGTTAAAAATAGTTATATCAACAACACATTTTCCACATTCTTTAATGTCACTCATTTTCCCTAAAGTCAGCAGTAGTATTTGGCAAAGAGCTTGGTCTTTGCCTAAAGCTTACTTGGAGACCTGGCATCTAAAGTCTTTTAAATGGAAGCTGCCCGCATCATGACTTTTAGGCCATTTTTTTCTTTTTTTAATGGATTTTTTTCATACAGAAATTGTTTAATATCTGATTTATAAACATTTGTGTTACAAGTAAATTAGGTGTTTGGTGAAATGAAGCCATTAGTTTGTTTTCTAGTAATTCTCTGAAGAAGCAAACGTTTGCAAAAAATGTAAGGGCAGTTAATACCAGGCAGACAGCAAAGCCTTGCATTAAGCTTAGCTTATTTTTAGTATTTATGCCACGTTGAATGCTATTGTCTACTTTGAAGTATTCTGCAGGCCCAGTTCAGTTAAAATGTGTTTTAGTACAATACTTTTTTTGTAACTTTTTACATAGTAAGGGAGAGTTAGAACTCCTGTCACAATTGTATCGTCTGTGTCCCCTGGTAGAGAAATTCACCCACCCTATTAGTTCTTAGTGACTATTGGGAAAAACAAAATTGTACTGTTGTCACCAGAACAAGAATAGAGCAGAGATCTTGTAATGCCAGTGATAATTGTCTAAGAGGGGTTTCCCTTAACTCTCTATTGATTTCATCTACATAACGTTCATTGGGTAAAGTTGATCCAGGGAATATCTAATTACCCCTCAGGGGATCAGGAAGGATTTTTTTCCCCCTGCTGGAGCCAATTTGATCATGCTTTGCTGTTTTTGTGGGTATGGGATTGTGTATATTGGCTTGTATGATTTTTTACCCCTTCTATTGGTTGAACTAAATGTCTTTTTTCAACCTGACTAACTATGTAACTAATGTCCCATTTTGTCCTGTTGTGTGTGAGACAACAAGTGGAAGGAAATCCCACCCCCAGACAGCAATAAAAAACCTGCCAAATGTTTTAACCATGCCCTATTCAATACAATTGCACATGATTGGGTATTCATAGTCAACATGGTTTCACCTTATTCATCCTTTTTATAGTGAGCATTTACTATGATAGGTTGACAGCCTCTATTAATTTAGCAAATATTCTTTGTAACGGGAAGTACGTGTCTTATACATGTATGGAGACATCTCGGTCACTTGCGTTAAAATAGATACGGTCCCACTCTTCAATAACGACACGGACGTCAACCGGGTATAGGACCGTTTTATAAGTGTTGAGGACCACCTTTGGGTCGGATCATTTTATTTTAACTTCCCCTTTTACCACACAGTTTTGATAGAAGTATGTAAATTAAATTTCGAGAATCAAAATCGTGAATGTTTTCATATTATATTGACGACGAAAAAGAAAGAAATGGAGAAACTACTCGCGAGGGTACATTTCACGTCACTCTCCACAAACAAGTCGGCCAAATTAGTGTTGTCATAAGGGTGTCGTCTCTCGACCACGGTGGAAGGTACGTTTGTAGTCATCCCCTTTCAAGGTGACGTTTTGTTGTAATTTTTGTTACACCAAATAAACGATTTAATTATCTCCGACAGTTGGATAGTATCATTTACGAGTGATATTTTTCCTACTTATTCCACTTTGGTACAACTGATACTTATGGGTTAGTACACGTTAAC
>BLSH010511829.1:203585-216674 GCA_018402905.1 Glandirana rugosa | reverse complement strand
CCAAGGTATTTGAGAATCCATTTTGACTTACACTGTAGCTATAGTAAGTCGAGGGACGACTAGTCTTACCCGTGCCAACCACACTTCCTTGGGAATCTTTACCTGACTTTGGACTAACATTTTAGAGAATACACAAGAAATTCTTATTGAAATGTAAATTTCATCGTTCTCTTCAGTAACCACCGAGCATTTCGAAAAAAAATGACGAACAATTATAATACATCTAATTACAGGTATCAGACCCGTGTCCACGTGAAATTCGAAGTCCATCGATTCGACTTAAGTTCACGGAAAACTAATTATGTAAAAAAACAACCAAACGGTTCGATATCGTTAATGTAGAGATTTTTTACCCAATGAAAAAAATGATTTGAGGAAAAGAAAGCTGTCCCCCTTCTTTCTTATGACAGTTTTATTTTCTGCCCGAGTAACTGTCACATTAAAGCAATAACTTGTAAATTCCAAAGCTGGCAAGTTCTTAGTGTACCCATTTTTTAGAGATGTAATTGCTATAGCTTGGCAAACCAACAAAAAAATGTATTAATCAAAAGGCACTTGAATTCAGCTTAGCTACCTGAAGCTTAAAGTGCACCTGTGCCCAGACTATGGACATTAATCTACATAATATTAACAAGCAGTAAAAAAAAGCTTTACGAGCCACCAATGACTTCTCTTGCTACTTTAAATGTAAAGTTATTCTTAAAGAACACATAAGAGATTTTACAATCAGGTTTCAGTCCATTTCTAAGGGTTCCTTCACACCAACCGTGCCCATTCTGATCAGCAGGGAGCTGAATGATATCGATGTCACATTCAGTTTTACCTAAGAGTTTATGGAACCCATATTAGGTCTAGGGGGAGGTGGATGTAAATGGACCTGCGTCCATTTACATCAAACTACCTCAGATCCCTCAGCTCCATCACGTTTATATCTGAAAAAACAGTGTAGCCCTCTTTTTTTTTGGGGGGGGGGGTGAGAGATCAACCCCAACAACAGTATATTGTGCAAAACCTGTAGGTAACTAAGAGGACCAGAACCTTCTCTAAGAGGAGGAGTGGATTTGATAGTAAAGTTAGCAGTGCCTCCAACCAGGACAGGGCCTCTGTGAACAGTGGGCTTCCGTTCTTGTGAAATTAACCAGTAATCTGGCCATTCATTCCAATGGCATGGGCGGATTAGGAGTGGTGTACACACCAATCCTGCTCCGCCCCAAAGATGCTGCTTGCAGGACTTTTTCTCCAGTCCTGCAAGCGCACCGCCTCAGTGTGGAAGCACTCGGGCTTTCACACTGGGGAGGATTGAGAGGCAGTTTTCAGATGTTTTACAGGTGCTATTTTTAGTGTTAAAGCACCTGAAAACCACCCCAGTGTGAAAGGGGTCTAAGGAGTATAAAAACTGTAAAAAATTGTAGTTGTATTGATGGAATAACATGTAAAAAGATTAAAGTCTTGCATAAAGACTGGTCCTAAGATCCATGCAAATAAAATGATCCGAGGGCAAGTGCTGGTTTGTTATTGGTAACATTAGTTTATAGACTTGGAGTGGGGGGGTCATTACAGGTCAGGTTCACTTTAATAGCTCAGATCAGGTGAAGAGATAAGTAGATGGCACCAATTTAAAAATATTTTTCATTTAAGTAGAGAAGTATGGGAATATTTTTTTTTAATCATACTAACCTATGTGGATGCATGCAGCATTGGTCCGATGCCGCATCTGTCCCCCGCCGGCTCTAACACTGAGAACCGAGCGATCAAACACCGCTGATCGCTGGTCACTGTCAGCCACCGTCTCTCTGCTCTGCCCCCCCCACACTCACTGGAGCGCTGAGCTGTGGAGGGGCGGGAGCGGCCGGCTTAGCCTCTCAGCGCCTCGCTGAGAGGCTGAGCCAGGTGCCCTTCCTGGCATGTGAGTGGATACCGACCAATCTTGTCCGAGCCTGGACCGGCTCTGTGATGTCAGCCGACAGCAGGCTTAGGCCCGCTGTCAGCTGAAAATGGGTCACAGGAGTGCAGAACAAACTGCACTCCTGTGACCCAGAGGAGAAGTACAGCCAAACAAGCTTTAGCTGGACTTCTCCTTTAAGTGTAAAATAATTAAAGCAGCCTTCAGGCTAGTATCTGTTGGTTCCTGAATAATACTTCAAGATAGTATGTGTATACATTTTATTAAGAAATATTTTTTGTCCAGTAGAAGGCTGCATTTTAATCTTATTGTGCAACGTGGGGAGGCTGCTCTTTGTATTTGGCAAACATCACAGCTAATGGGTACAAATTCAACCTTCTTCCTAAAATGGCTATATTGACAGGAGCCATTTTCAATATATAATATTATAATTTGCTTTCGCAGCACAAAACAAAGGGAGTAATTGCTGATTTAGATGCAAAAGTTTATGCAGACACTGTTAAACCTATTTTTACGTTCTGTTATGCTTGGCCATGTGTTTTCTTTATACAAACTATGATCTCATCATTACTCAACTAGATACAAGTGAAGCCATCAAAGTGCACTACAGGAGAATTGCAATAGTTTAATGCCAAACAAATGTTTGTAGCAAACAGCTGTATTACCACTGATTCTAATTTACTCAGCAGGATTTCCCTTTCATTTCTTAAGTGAGATTAATGTCATGTATAGTATATACAGAGCTTCTGACCTCTGGCTAAATAATGAGTTCTTAACTCTGTTGTGCAATGTTTTGGGTAACTAATGAGCCAGAAGCAGGATACATTAAAAACCAGGCTTAACCTCCAGTAGAAGCATTCGGTGTACTTACTGGCCCTACAGTTGTAGTATTAAAGTAAAGGTGTTGTTATACCATCTTTTACTAAGTATAGCTCTTGCAAAAATAAATAAATAAAATACAATTCCCATAGTTGATCAGCACACATGTGTGCATTGTGGTAAATAAATACAGTGACGCCCTCACTACCTTGCTATCTGATGATTCGTACCTATAAGGCTTGCCAAAACATAGTGAATAGTTTAAATCAGATTTTGTTTTCGATTGTTGATTGCTGTTAGTTTATGAAATTTAGAAACATTATGGCTAAAAGTGCCTCTCTAGCATCTTGCTGCATACAAGGTAATTAGCATTCTACCTGCTTGAAACTAATTTACAGTTATAATGTTATAATTGCCATAAACCAATAAACCTAACCAACAGTCAGGTAGCCAACCCCTTCCAATCTGAAGTTCTGCTGATTTCCATTATCCAATCATGTGCGAGCAAAAATGCTGTATTTTTATTTACCTGCACCTGATTGGGTATTCTCTACAAAGTGAAACTCCCCCACATTATCTAAGCTCTGGGGAAAATGAGTGCAACTGCATTAGCAAGGCGCACAGTCTATTTGCCTTTAATAAATCAACCCCATTATGATATTCGTTAATATTGTATTTTTTTAAAAAAGCTATAAATAAGTGGAGATATTGGCCTACTATATTCACATCTCAGTATTAACACTTTACTGTGTATTGTGGGGGTGATTTTCCTAAGTTGCACTGAGCTCTGTTTTCTCCTAATGTAATACACTTCCATTAGTTGATTTCATGGTCCTAGAAATAACTTCTGTTAATAAAGTTCATATATTTCTACAAGCAGGGAGTATATGAAATAGATTTATGAGAAAGGAAGAAAATAAAATACAGGATAATGTAACCCTTTACTAAGCAATTTCATATTATGGTCCTAAAGAAAACCATGATAAAAGAATCCAATTTCAGGTCAGAAATGGAACCATACCTGGTACAATTATTTACTAATCCTCATAGCTAGGACTGGAAATAAGGCTTTCACATGTCCTGTTTGATTTCTTTCTTTAGTGTATGTTTACTTTTATAAACTATAGTTAAATGGAAGACATAAACCAGTAACATGTAAAATCGACCCTACCACCATATACTCCAGACTGAACAATAACATATTTATGGTTAAATGGTTAGAGGCTTTTAGGATATATAAAATTAAAGTAGAAAATTAAAATTATGTTTATAGTGTTATAAAGAAAATAATCACTGAAATAATGTGCCTTTACTTTGAAAATCTTTCAGCAAACTTTTGTGCTTTTTTATTTTGTTTTAAATCAGCATTTCACAACCTTTTACTAGTCAGGGCACCCTTGAAAAGTATTTTCAATCTCGAGGCACCCCAGCCTAAGACTTGGTTCACATTACTAGGTGTTGGGGAACATGTGAAAAATTGTGTGCGTTCCTAACACACAGACAAACATGATATTCTTTAGCAGACATGCAGGGGTATCATGAATTCATATTGGTACCCCCACGCAAAATGTGGTGCGATTTTGGTGTGCTGTCATTGTAAAAAAAAAGGGTTGGGGACTTCTTTCCCTGCATTTTTATGGGTAGGACAGCCCATTGAAAGTAATGGTTTGCCCAACAGGGAAAACACACGGCTGCAGAGGTGTGTGCCAAGAGCTTGTTCACATGTGAGGTTTGCGGAGGGGGGATAAAACCACATGTCGGATACTGCACTGTAGGGGGAGGTGGAGAGCACAGCCCAAACTCAGGAAGACACCTCCCCCTTTGTTTGTTTTTGACATTCTTGAATAAAGAAGTTCCTACTGTGCCAATGTACCGTTTGGCAGAGGAGTGGGAGCTCGGTGTGAACCACATTCCTTTCTCTACCAGGATGCTGCAGCACCCTTTTAAAACCTTATAACCTCAGGCAGTACCCTAGGGTGATTTGAATACCCTAACTCCAACCTCTGTAACAATAAGAAATTCACTAAGCGGTTTAAGCCTTTTATTTATTTACTTGGATGATAATACTGTTACATTCTGCACATTTTATTGTCAGCTCTGTCAGTATTAACCCACTCTTTTAATACTAGGTTGGCAAACAAATTCAAGAGGCAGCGGGAAGAAGCAATCTGAAAAGAGTGACTCTTGAACTAGGGGGAAAAAATCCTAACATTATTTTTGCAGATGCAGATTGTAAGTATATATTGAAGTAATTTTGGTTTGGTAGAGACTGGACAGATTGAGGTGGGTTTAAACATTTAGGATCTAAATTATTTAGTAATATAATTGTATTCCTTTTCTGGAACTGACACAGGAACTACTGTAAGGTGTATAACCTTTGTTCCTGCATGCTGATCATTCCTTAAACACATTTCTAAAGTTATATTGCCAATTTTCTTACTTTATTAATGCATGGGGATCATTCTCTAAAGTGGTTGTAAATCCTTTACAACCACTTTTACCTACAGGTAAGCCTATAATAAGACTTACCTGTAGGTACTGTGAATATCTCCTAAACCTGCACGGTTTAGGAGATATTCACTGTATACGTTTGCGCCGACATCATCGGCCCATGCGCACTGAAGAAACGGCCCACTTGATTTCGTTTATTCAGGGCCGTGCCATGACCGGCGGCTCCTGGGAGCATGCGCAGAAGTGATGTCATTGTGGTTCCGGCCAATCACAGCGCTGGAGCCGTGAACCCGGAAGTAACTCCGGTGGAAGATGTTGGCCCTGTCAGGTGCTCCGATTCAGGGCATCGCTCTAAGGTAAGTATTTCATAATGAGCTAGTATTCGATGCATACTAGCTCATTATGCCATTCTCTTGCAGGGTTTTTTTTTTACGGTTTACAACTTCTTTAAACATATGTAAAGAATGTTTTTACACTTAGTTAAGACTAATGTAGTATCCAGTCATGTCTGGTACCTATGATAAATGGTCAGAGATGCTTAGGTCACACAATTTCTCCATTCTTATGTTGGTAGAATATCAACTTAACCTCTTAAAGCTGAAATTAATGCACATAGAAAAATAATCAGTGAATATGGTTCCACGTGTTTTAAATGTATTTTTTAACTAGTGTAGGGACATGAAGTTCACTTATTATCAGTCACCTCTAATCCTGCTGCTTGGGACAGGGAGGGCATGCAGAAGAAGCCTATTAGGCTTGGCTACATGCACATGTGCTGACCAGAGGGATTATTTCATTGCTCTGCTTCTGCTCCTTCATGTTCTGCTTGTGGGCTGGTGGGTTTCTTTTTATTTCACAATGCATATTTTAATACATATTCATGATCCCGCTGGTATTTCTATATCTCTTGCAGTGGATTATGCTGTGGAACAAGCACACCAAGGTGTCTTCTTCAACCAAGGACAATGTTGTACTGCAGGCTCCAGAACATTTGTTGAGGACTCAATCTATGATGAATTTGTGCGGAGAAGTGTTGAACGTGCAAAGAGGAGAGTAGTTGGGAGTCCTTTTGATCCAACTACAGAACAAGGCCCACAGGTATTAGGAAATAAACAGCACAGCAGTTTACCCCATCTGTTAATATAAGACTGGTTATTTCTTCAAATTACATGCATTGATTATGAACTGATAGTTAAATTAACATTAGTGAGCCAAATGATATAATCATGGGGGGTTTCACAAGAAGTGTTCATTGAATATTCACAGTACTGTAGAGTGCTGTATACTTTGATGTCAGTCATTAATGAAGATATGGATTTATCAACTATTTATGCCATTTAAGATCCAATATAAATTGAGCTGATTCACACAAAGTGGATACTGGTAAACACAACCAGATTCACAAGGCATGCCCACCCTCTAAAGAAACCAATCTGGTAAACCAATTTTTTAATTACTTCTTTAGCTTTTTTAATTTTTACAATATTTACCAGTTGGTTTAGATAACAGCCTAGTGTGCACAAGCAGGTCTTCTAAGGTAATAGCAGCCTTTATGCCCTTCAGCACTCGGTGAGCAAATATGGCCTCTTCCCCCAAAACAAAAACTTTCGGTCCTTTTTGTTAAGGGTCTAGAGGAGATATAGGAATGTGGGCTTGTTTATGTGCTACTTTTATTGGTTGGGTAGCATGAATTCCATTACCACATCATCAGAACAGGGAATCGCAATTTACTTACCCCAGCAGGAGTAGAAAAGTTACTGGAAAAACGCTACCCTTACATTCACGCACATTCTTGTGAGGTGAAGAGGAGACCTCTTCATCTTTAGGCTGCCATTTTTAGGGAGCCTGACACTCCTTAATCATCAATGCTGGTATTATTATAGCAGACTGTAGACTCATGGCCCTCTTGTAAAGGCAAGTCAGGTATACCTGGCTTCTATCTATCAAGTAAACTTTTTTAAAGTGAATTAGCAAAACCTTATGCAACATTTGTAATTTTTTAATCTCTCCAGGGTTATACTTATGAATAATTATATTTATTGCTTTTCTTCTTTCTAAAGACTGATAAGAAGCAGTACAATAAAATCTTGGAACTGATTCAGAGTGGCATTGCTGAAGGTGCCAAACTGGAATGTGGTGGCAAACCATTGGGAAGGAAAGGACTCTTCGTAGAGCCAACTGTCTTTTCCAACGTGACAGATGACATGAGAATTGCTAAAGAGGAGGTAAAGTGTGTAACAAGGACAATTCACAAGAATAAAAATACAAATATCACTTGGTTCCCACAAAATCTAGTACATTTTTCCTCATATTCCACAATCCAAAATCTTGCTAGTTCACCTTTAAAACCCTAGAATGTCCCTCCATACATTAATAGTAGTGTAAGTGACCACAGACTGAAATTAAATATATTCAGAATACTGATTAAAAATTGTATATAGAGTACCAAGTCCGCCTTCATCTCTCCTTTCCTCTCAATCCCAATGAACCCTACTATCCCTCACAAAGCACAAAATCCTAGAGCAGTGGTTCTCAACCCCTGTCCTTAGGACCCACCAATAGGCCAGGTTTGCAAGATAACTGAAAAACATCACAGGTGATATAATTTGCTGCTCAGTGATTGCAGTATTCTAGTCTGCATCTCCCCAAAGTAATACTTAAAATCTGGCCTGTTAGTGGGTCCTGGGGACAGGCGTTAAGAACCACTGCCCTAGAGAAATGAAAATAAAGAAAAATATAAGATTAAAAAACACCATGTACCCTACCACCAAAGAGTACCTCTCTGACATAGAAATAATAAAGAGGGGCAGTGATTCTTTGACCCTTTTTATTTTTTGCATTATTTCTATGCCAGGGAGGCACTGTTTGGTGGTGGGGTACATGCTTTTTTTTTTTCAGAGATTTTGTGTTTTGTATTTTTAATTAGTATTCTGGATATTATGCATCTCTTAGGGCATTTTTTATCCATATATTTCCAGGAATGCTAGTAGAGTTAGCCGTTTTATTTATGTGAAATATACATTGTAAAAGAAAAGACACTGATTTTAAACAAAAACATATTCATTTTAGATATTTGGGCCTGTTCAACAAATACTGAGGTTTAAAACAATGGATGAAGCTATTGAAAGAGCCAACAATTCTGACTTTGGGCTAGTTGCAGCTGTATTTACCAACGATATCAACAAGGCCCTTACAGTCTCCTCTGCAATGCAGGCTGGAACAGTGTGGTAAGAAAACCTTTAGATTTTATTTTCCAAAGTTTATTATTTTTTTTGTGAATCAAGATATGTGTGTGAGCTGCTCAGGCTGTATGGGAATGAAGTTCTGTGCCCACCGCTGTGATTCACATGAGTAAGCTCCGGGGCAGAGTGAAACATGTTGGTGGCGAGGCCTGGCGGGGGTCCAGGTTGAGACTGCCATTCACTATCACACAGCTGGCTTTGACTTGATGTGTGGCTCCTTGGACATCTATAACTCTCTACTATTAATTTTTGTTTGTATACTGTTTTGATTTTTTACTGTGCATTATCATACCAATTATTATAGTCAATTGTTCAAACAAACATACAGTATATCTACCTAGATATAATCTACATAGGTTTAAATTAATGCAAACATTACTAAATATGCAAAACAAGACTTTTCATTTTATGATCTTAATTTTAAGATCCCGCAATATTGGTCTTTTTCAAAATGCAATAAAGGCTGTTCTGGAATGTTCTGCCTTTGGATTTATGCAGATCAATATGGCCCTTTCTGAGTCCATGAAAACACTTTATTAGCAATGAAGCTTTATTAAAGCACATATGACGTCAGGTTTAGGTATTTGCTACAGTGCTATTTATGCTGCTTATAGCCCAAGGAACTATTTAAACAACAACTATAATCTGAATTTTATAGTAAAGGTACAAATGAAACTGCTGCAAAGATACCTTAGCAGAACCTCAAACTGAAAGTTGGAGCTCCCAGTGTTTCCCCCATCAATAATAAGGAAAGAGCAGAATTAATCCATTAAAGGGTATTTAAATGCTAAGAATGAATTTCTGTTGTTTAGTCTATTTTTGTCTGCTGGATATACCATTGAAAGCTCTTTGTTACATCTGGCAAAGAGGTTACCTGTTAATCTTGCTAGAAATGTTGTAAGATGTAACTTCCTGATTTCTGTCTGTACTGCATCTCTGTTAGTTACATTGTTCCCAGATATTGCTGAGGAATACAACCCCCCTACCCTCAATGTTATGCAGAAAGTGAGATGGGGTGTTTTTTGAGTCCTGCCTTAAGGTGGCAAGAATGCTTCTCCATAGATACAGTTCAGTGAATGAATGTTGTCACCCTAGGACAGAATGACCTGGCAGGATCACCAGGTTTAAAAACAAAAAAAAAAAGAAAACCAATGCAGCCATCAATCCTAAAAACATATTTCCCTAGAGTTAGCTATGCTTTAAATATAGTTCTGCTATGCATATATTTTTAATCTGTCATCAATTCATGTATAAGATGTAGGTGCTTGCTTAAATATTTTATTAATATATATACAGTATGTATTAGGCCATCCTTTGCACAGACATGAACGTTGATGGTATCCCATTCTCAGTCCGTAGGTTTCAATATTGAGTTGGTCCACCCTTTGCAGCTATACCAGCTTCAACTCTTCTTGGAAGGCTGTCCACGAGATTTAATAGTGTGTCTGTGGAAAAGTTTGACCATTCTACCAGAATCAGATTTGTGAGGCTAGGCACTGATGTCTCTGCTCTAATTCATCCCAAAGGTGTCCTAACTGGTTGAGGTCAGGACTTTGTGCAGGCCAGTCAAGTTCCTCCACCCCAAACTCACTCATCCATGTCTTAATGGACCTTGCTTTGTGCATTGGTGCATTGGTGCGCAGTCTCGATCTGTTCCCACACAGCTGGGAGCATGAAATTGTCCAAAATGTCTTGGTATGATGACGCCTTAAGAGTTCCCTTCACTGGAACTAAGGGGCCGAGCCCAACCCGTGAAAAACAACTCCACACCATAATCCCCCCTCCACCAAATGATTCGGACCAGTGCACAAAGCAAGGTCCATAAAGACATGGATGAGCGAGTTTGTCCTGACTTCAACCTGATAGAACACCTTTGAGAAGAATTACAGTGGAAGGCAGAGAACCAGGTCTGCTCTCGTCCAACAACAGTGCCTGGCCTCACAAATGCACTTCTGGAAGAATGGTCAAACATTCCCATAGACACACTCCTAAACCTTGTGGACAGCCAGAAGAATTGAAGCTGTAATAGCTGCAAAGAGTGGGCCAACTCAATGTTGAACCCTACAGACTAAGACTGGGATGCCATTAAAGTTCATGTGCGTGCAAAGGAAGGTGTCCCAATACTTTTGACAATATAGTGTTTATTACACTATACAATAATATAGTGGTGTATTATCTGTGCATGGGATGTATAGAAAACAGTAATTTAGTAGCATTCCCACCCTTAATAATTTATGTTTATAAACAGCACAAATAAAAAGGTCAATTCATTAAAGGAAAACAGAATATTGATTTTGAATATCCAATAATGGGCTGGAAAATAAAAAAAAAGGATTTTGCCTTGCTCATGTTTGGATTAAGACACATTCAGTTTATTCACTAAGCTACTGTAACTAAACACTCTTTTAATCTTGGGCAATAAATTGAAGCTAAAGATCCATTAAGTTGTAATAAGTTGAAATAATTTGAAAAAAATCACAAAATTAATTTGAAGTTTGATTTATTTAGCTAATAATCATGACCATGTCTTGTGATATTTATTATAGTTATTTATATATTGCTATATACAGTAAGCTCAAACATGGAGGCTCTCATAGACTATAGCTGGGACTGAACTTTACAGAGGGACCATTAAGTGTGTGGCTTTCACATATATTTGCAAATGTTGCGCACCTACACATTTTTTACACAAAGTGTATTTTTTTTTTTGCTGGCTACATTAGGAGTGCTGAAAAAAATTGCTTACTCCTATTCGAGTTATCCTCCAGGCATGGCATACATGCACAGCCCTGTAACTGTAAAATGTAACACTACAAAATGTTAACGAATTCACCTATGAATTCTCTCAAACATGCTGGCTAAATGTCACCTTAAATTTGGTTGCAATACACAATGCTTCTGTGATGTTTATAAAAGAAATCTCCATGTGAATTATACCCCTGGTCAACTGATGTGTATTGTAGTAACTTAATTTCCTGTCCTGCTAATGTGTATTGAGTTGACTAGACATTTTAGCTGCACAAAGATGAATGTTTACGGGTGAGTGCTAAACAACATATTTAGAATATGTGGAACTGTTAGCCTCTAACAAGTTGAAAATCTTAACATTTTCATGTGAATTAAATGTGTATATTTTCCTAATGCAGGATAAATTGTTACAATGCTTTGAATGCCCAAAGCCCATTTGGAGGATACAAAATGTCTGGAAATGGAAGAGAAATGTAAGTGCGCCTTATAAGTCATCACGTTGTATATATGAATGATGGTATTTTGCCATTTTACGCAAGGAATTGTTTTCACATGCATTCAGTTAAGCTTTGATGAAAAAAAAGCTGAATGCTAATTGGCTTTTATGCAGAGCTGTAGCAGATTTTGCACGCTTCAGTTTTAGTAAATCATCCCCATTATGTGCCAACTACACCCTGCTAATCAATTATTAAAATACTATATTTCTACTATCAACCAAAATTAGAAATCAGGTATTCTCTACAACAGGGATATGCAATTAGCGGACCTCCAGCTGTTGCAAACTAGTCCCATCATGCCTCTGCCTCTGGGTGTCATGCTTGTGGCTGTCAGAGTCTTGCTATGCCTCATGGGACTTGTAGTTCTGCAACAGCTGGAGGTCCGCTAATTGCATATTCCTGCTCTAGAAATTTAAGCCATTTTTGTCCAATAATAACAGAAGGGAACCTACTGTCAAAAAAATGGGCACAGTAGACCCACAGTCAGTATGTGTCTTTATATTTACATTAAGACATGGTTGTTTGAACTTTTATCAAGTTCCTTACCTGTCTCAATAGTAACACATGCATGTTTTTTCATCATTTGATTACCATAGTTGTGTGGGTTGCCAAAGCCTTAGATCAGAAGTATGCAAACAGTGGGGTTGATTTACTGAAGGAGAACATGTTCATGCTTAAAGTGAATGTTCACTTTCTTTCAATTTTATTTCTCTTATTATTAAGTTAAGGCTACCAGATTTTGAAAATGAAATCTGGGGACACCCTACTGACCTTGCTCACTTTTAACCACACCCACAAATTCACCCCATTTGTAGCCACACAAATCACTCCCCATTTTTAACCACTTGACAACTGGGCACTTAAACCCCCTTCCTAACCAGACCAATTTTCAGCTTTCAGTGCTCTCACATTTTGAATGACAATTACTCAGTCATACTACACTGTACCCAAATGAAATTTTCGTCCTTTTTTTCACACAAATAGAGCTTTCTTTTGCTGGTATTTAATCACCACTGGGGTGTTTATTTTTTGAGCAATAAATGGAAAAATACCGAAAATTTTGTAAAAAAATGCATTTTTCTTTATTTCTGTTATAACATTTTGCAAATTAGTAATTTTTCTTCGTAAATTTTGGCCAAAATTTATACTGCTATATGTCTTTGGTAAAAATAACCCAAATTAGTGTATATTATTTGGTCTTTGTGAAAGTTATAGAGTCTACAATCTATGGTGCCAATCACTGAAAATTTATCACACCTGATGCACTGACGGCCTGTCTCATTTCTTGAGGCCCTAACAAGACAGGAAAGTACAAATACCCCCCAAATGACCCCTTTTTGGAAAGTAGACAGTCCAACGTATTTAGTAAGAGGCATGGCGAGTTTTTTGAAGTTGTCATTTTTTCCCACAATTCTTTGCAAGATTAAAC
>BLSH010511829.1:186937-199717 GCA_018402905.1 Glandirana rugosa | reverse complement strand
CTGCTCTCTTAAGTTTCCTCGTCCTACCTTTTACAGAGAGCTTGATTACTTAAAGATTGTCTCATGTCATACACCAACAAAAAACCATTTCAGGTAATTAAGGGTTGAGGAAATAGTGGGTGTGGTCAAATTGTGGAAAAGGGGGGGGGGGGCTTGATGGTTATTGATGGCTTGATGTTTAAAAAACTATGAACATACTCTGCTCTGGGTCACAAATGCATAAAACACAGAGTGCAAGGGTCAGGAGTAAGTAATACAGAGAGTGCAGGAGTCAGAAGTAAGTAACACAACAGTGCAGAGATTAAGAGTAAAGCTGGCCATACATGGATAGAATTTCTAAAGAAAATTCTTAGGAAAAGTCTTATGAAAATTCATACGAAAGTTCTCAGAACATTCTAAGAACATTTGAATGTCCAAAGATTTGTTGCTTTTAGCATATGATTTGGGAATTAATGGACTTTACCAAAAAACAACCACATACTGTACTCTGTTAGAAATTCATTAGTTCGAGAGACATTTTCCATCCTGCTCCTTTGAATTCTCTCGTCGCTGCAGTAGAAAATGAACCTCAGTTTGACCCACTAATGATTAGAAAAACAAACTAACTTTGTTAGAATATTCTTTTCCTAAAAATTTTAATTTGACATTCTATCCAGCTTTAGCACAACAGAGAGTGCAGGAGTCAGTGGTTAGTAAGACACAGATTGTAGAGGTTAGGAGTAAGTAATACGGAGAGTTCAGGTATCCGGAGTGAGACTGGGTTCAAACTTAAGTGGCTCTGCTACCTGTGTTTGCACAGACATGGCAGCCCATGCATTTAAAAGGGGCTTCTGTGCCTGTGTTTCATGCAGGAAAAAAGTTCCTGCACCTTTTTTAAACCACAGCTATAAGGAAATCGCTTTGGTGCTTTTGCACCATGGGGTTTCCTGCACTCGGCAATGCTCTGCATTTTCAGATGAGGGGAGTGCTTTTGCACCACACATTTTCCTGAACCCATACATGCTTTGTGCTTTCAAATGCGTATGGATGCCATTAAGAATTAATGGCAGCCCAGCATGTCTGCAAAGGAGCAGTGTGGTTTGGCTGTGGATGGTTGCAGGTGTGGGAACAGTTGCAATTTACACACACCCACAACCACTCGCACATGTGTGAACCTAGCCTTAGTGATGCAGAGAAAATGGTGCATTACATCTTTACACATTATTAAAATGTTAAAAAAGTGACGTTGTTCATACAGTTACTCAGTAATTATATGCTGGTCTTTACTTTTCTAAAGTAAGAAAATAGTAAATCTGTAAATTGACTGGTTGTTACTGACAAATCCAGGTTTTTGTCTATGCAGCAAAAATGTTTCCTCTATTTCTGTGAGCTGGGTAAATAACCAGATCTGTGCTGTAATAATAACATAATCATTTACATAATTAAATAGAATCATAATATAATCATTCACTCAGGATGTTTAGTCTGATCCACAGTGAGCAGACCCCATGGCCACTCCAATATGGTACTACTGAACTTTGTAGCCAATTGTGCAAGAGAGACAATACTCAGGAGGTACGAAAACCCACCAAACTACAATTACTGTACATGTGCAATTAGGCCTGCAGTTATATATTGTGAGTAGTCCTGGCATCTGTACAGTACAGGTCAGACTGATGGACTATACTGTTGGACTATACTGCTGGCGATTTTGCCAGGGATTTTTATTTGCCAGGGACAGACCCCTCAAAACAAGGACTGTCCCCGGGAAAACAAGGGCAGATGTAATAGGATAGATAAAAATTCACTTTGAAAATTAACATGCTCTACTCCTTTAGCAAATCCAAAATGTATTATTCAGTCTGGTTTAGTATCTCATAACTGTTTAATATGTGACAGGTCATTTTTAGAGCTACTATGTTTTATAGTTCTTGGGAACCACTTCCTTTTAGAGCCATATTGTTTGGCAGGTAGTTCTCGTTTGGATTAACCTTTTTTTTAAACTGCACCATCATAGTGGAAACATTCTGGAATGTACTGATTTTAAGTCATTGTGTAGCAATCCAAATGTCTCCGTCTTTAATAAAACAATTTATATTGAGCTACCTTTTTGGATTTTTTTTTTTACTTAGCCATTTAACCAAATCGTAAGTCCATCATTTCTTATTTTGTTTTTCTCTATTTCAGGGGTGAATATGGATTGCGGGAATACACAGAAGCAAAGACAGTGACCATAAAGATCCCACAGAAGAATTCCTAATAAGTTTATGAAAGCCAGCATATTATGATAAAGATGACCATTGCTTGCTAAAAAGAACTAAGATGTTCGTATTCTATAACACTTCACTGATGCTAACTGGACTGAAGGTTAAGATGTAGAGACAAGCTCTTTTTGTAGAATGTCTGACACCTTCTGTTAAGTTTATTCAGACCACTACTCAGAAACAGGATGTAATATACAATGACCTCTTTAGGCTGTTTCTGTATTTACCAGTTAAAATGTGGACAATATGTATTAGCCAGCCTTAGGTCTTCAATATACTTATTCTAATATGTTAGGGAGCCAAATCACTGCCATCTACAATAGATGAACGTTGTACCGAGGTTGTTAGATTGGTAATGCAAAGAACAAATACTTTTTTTTAATTTTGCGTGACTGCTTGTAGATAGGTCTTCTAGCTCTTTGACATGTCTAATATATTTGATATTTTCACTGCTAGCATGTTGGTCATTGGTCATTTTGCAGTCTTCCAGATTTTGCCACCTTTGGTCAAGTTTACTCTTATGTGTATACAAAAATAATAATGGCGAGATTCAAAGCCAGATAACTTACCTTATTTATATGAGTCCTGAACTTTCCTGTGATTTAGCCAATGTTTTTTAAACTGGATTTTAATTGTTAGATTCTTATTACAAATTATGGTCTTAAAATGAAAGAGGAGGTGGGAGGGCAGGGGTTTTCTCTAGTAGTTCCTGTTCTTGATTACTCTGAAGGCTCTATGTTCAGCCTTAGCATTCTAAATGATATATTAAAGCTTCCATTACTGGCTTTATTGCTCAATAAAATGGACACTAGATAAATCAAGCAGATGTTTCATTTTTTGGACATTTTAAATGTTTACTTGAAAAATGGCTAATAAAATCTGGAAGAGTTCTGCTTTTAAGAGGATCCATTATAGAGCACTGTAGGAGACCTTAAAACAAAAAAGAACAAAAAAAAAAAAAAACATTCAGATTTAAAGTTACTGTACGCCTACACATAATGGCTTTCTCTTTTGACTTTATTTTATAAGTTTATAGGTTGGGTTTTTAGCTTTGTATATATTTTCCTTTTAAATTGTAATGAGGGCAGGGTTAAGTGTCTTCCTGTTCCTAATCTCTCTGCAACAACTTTAAATATGTACTGCATGTGTGTGTATATAAATATATATGTATTTTATTCTATGTCTTTGCTTTACACAACGATATAATCAGCCTTTCTCTAGTCATAGATGCATGCAATGTTGGTTCCATGCAACAATAATGTTATTCTCTCTCTTAAAACAAAATCCAGACAAGAGGATTGGTAAAATACAGCCCCTGACAACCAGCAATTCTCATGGTATACTGGGTTTGAATAAGAGGTGTTTATGGTGGTTCACAGTTTTTAAATGTACCTGATGTCTACTGAGGTGTCACAACCATGAAATATGTTAAGTCAATTGCATGTTTAAAACTCTAAAATGCTTGTGGGGATATCAGTCGCTTATAATGATGTACTCAAAGAATGTCAGCTTAAGCCCTAGCAACAAGAGAATATGAATGCACCATGATAGATTATTGTAGCTGTATGATGTTGATAGTATGATCAAGGCCGGTAGTCTTATGGTACACAAAAATTAGTAGTTACAGGTGACAGACATTTTTGTTTTCTTTGTTTTTAACCAAACCTCTTGTTAAATTGAAACTGGTAACTGTTTTATAAAATCACTTACCTACAATGCCCAGAGATATTGATATTTATAAAGGGTAGTTTTTCAGATGTTTTATTGTATAGGGCTGGGGAAAAACTAACTTATATGCAAGCCACAACGAGACTTTGACTGTTTTATAATAAATATTGAATGTCACAAAATATTGCAAAATCAACCTGCATGTTTTTGCTTGATCATAATTCATGTATGTACAGCTGTTAAAATGTAAAGGATATTAATATTTTCTATTTTTTTTTCATTAAAATTTCAGTTAACTGATCTCTGAGTGTGGTTTCTTACAATGCTTACTTATTTACCGAATGTATAAGCAAGTCCAAAGTCTATGTTACTTCAGAAGGTGCTCTCCCCAGCTTTCCAATGCTCGCCATGTGGTGAGAAGGCTGCAGGGAGAAGCAATTGAAAGTCAATAGGCTGGTGTAGTCTGCCAAGACCTAAATATTGCATACATTTGTGTCATCATGAAGTAAAGGCAAACACATGCATGTATACTGTACCATTTAGGTCACTACCCCTCAGACCAAGCAGTGAGGAAATCCCAATAGGAGATGATAATGTGTGAGGAACCCCTTTTAACAAGTAAAAGAGGAAGCCCTAAAGCTGTGTTCTCAATTTCAGCAGGCCACCATATGTGAATGTCTTCCAGATGGTAATACAGCTTTTTTATCAGCAACAGCCTAAAAGAACACAGAATTATTTTTTCATGTTATAGCATGGATTATTTCAACTGCAAATCTGTGATGAATCCTGGAAAACATGTATTTGACTCCCAACGACTGGAACTGAGAAACGCTCTTCTAACCATTCTTGAGCCTGGTCCCTTAGTGAGAGCCAAGGGTCATACCGACCTGATACTAACTCTGATAGAATGCCTAAAGCCATTGGCATTTAAGAAATAGACTGGTACATTCTGAGAAATTTCCTTGTGGTTTTTGGGTGTGGTAGAAACAGTCTAGTGACATGAAATGTTCCATTTGTTAGACTTTCAGAAACTCTGCTAAAATGTTGAGCAAAATCTCAGTGACCATATTGCAGGAGAACTTAGATACACTGTAAATAAGATTAATGGAAAAAAAAAAACTTTCTAGTCACCAGGAAAAAGTTCCTGTGGCTTGCAGACCCTAAATATTCTTAATTGCTGAAGCTTATGCTTGCAAGAGCAACTACTGATATCAGTGTTTGATTGTGGGTAAAATGATATATGCTTTAGAAATCATTAAATAAGGATTTTGCTATCATAATTCCACTGAAAATATTTTGATCTTTACTTTTATCACCTGTTTATGATATTATGTATATATTGTGGATATATACCGGTATGTATACTGTATATATATATATATATATCTGCAAAACACATATTAAAAAAAATTAGACTTTTCATTAATTATTTTTTTTTAACCACTTCAGCCCCGGAAGGATTTGCCCCCTTCCTAACCAGAGCCCTTTTTGCGATTCGGCACTGCGTCACTTTAACTGAAAATTGCGCGGTCATGCGACATTGTACCCACACGAAATTTGTGTCCTTTTTTTCCCCACAAATAGAGCTTTCTTTTGGTGGTATTTGATCACCGCTGCGTCATTTATGATCGCCGCTATAAACAAAAGAAGAGCGACAATTTTGCAAAAAAAAACAAATTTCTTACTTTTTGCTAAAATACAAATCCAAAAAAAATATATAAAAAAACATTTTTTTTCATCGGTTTTGGCCGATTTATATTCTTCCTCATATTTGTGATGAAAAAAATCGCAATCGGTGTTTATTGATTGGTTTGCGCAAAAGTTGCCGCGTTTACGGATGATGAGAATTCATTTCTGGGGTTTTTATTTTTATTTTTTATTTTTACTAGAAATGGCGGCGATCTGAGATTTTTAGCGGTACTGCGATATTAGGGCGGACATGTCGGAACATTTTGACACTTTTTTGGGACCATTGGCATTTATACAGCGATCAGTGCTATAAAAATGCACTAATTACTGTGTAAATGCCATTGGCAGTGAAGGGGTTAACCTGCAGGGGGCGCTCTAAGGGTTAGCTTTGTTCCCTGGGCGTGTTCTAACTGTATTTGGGCTGCCCTAGCAGGGGAAGGGAAGTGATCACAGCTTCCATGTAGAGGAAGGCTGTGATCACAGCCCTTCCCCCTCTCACAGAACGGAGGTCCGTGTTTACGTACACGGACCTCCGTTCTTTCACTCCGGGTGGGGCATCGCGGGTAGCCGACGGAGATCGAATCCGCCGCACCCGCTCCCTGGTCCTCCCCGGACACAGTGAGCACGCGGGCGCGCCTCCGGCGGCGCGCACGCGCTCACTGTGCGCGATCTGGCAGCCGCCGTCAGATGACGGCGTTTTGCGCAGGAGAGCCACTCTGTCGCCGTCAGATGCTGATCGGTGGTTGGCAAGTAGTTAAAGTATCTTGGGTGGTCCAAATTCTCTAATAATTGAAGATATACCCTTTACCATGGTTTTATCTGCTGCAAAGATATGTTCAATAGGACTAAGATCTTTAACCTCCCTGGCGGTATGATTATGTCAGATTTTTTAGTCTAAAAGTGGTACATTGTTTTGCAAAGAAATTTGGCATTTTATATTGTAGGCCTGTAATTGTTAGGAATAACTCACTTAAATCTGTCCAAACAAGAGTCTAGTAGACATCCCGGTTATGATAAAGTTTGAAACACAAAATCATAAATTCTAATGTAATAAATAACTATATATAATTATCAAAAATAATAACATAATAGTAATAAAATGTATTCAATAATGTAATCAAATCAAAAACACTGAAATTTGCTAATTTGTAGAATTGTCGCTGTTGTCGCTTTCAGCGTCTGATGACAAATTTCCCCACAAATCAGTGTCACTCAATTCTGCAAGTGATTCTTATTTACCATCGGAGATTTCTAGCTGATCAAAAACCACTTTTGATGTAATGGGATGCTTTTTGGTTGCCATGGACATTCCCAAGTTTCCAGGCAGAAAGAATGGTATGTATAATATAAAAGTGCATGCAGGGCACTGGGCAAACCACTAGGGACAAAGGGGATGTGAAATGATGTCATACAGTAATGTAATCTTACAGATTACAGTGTACTGTATGTTTACTATGTGTTTCACTATTTGAATTTCACGCCGGTCTCCGCCCCTGTGTGACACAACGCTCGCAGGGAACGGAGCCCGGCACACAGAGTGAATTGGGCAGAAGAAAGAGTGCTGACACAGCGGGGGGACATTGCTGGTTCCAGGGGACAAGGTAAGTAATGTTGCCTGGATCCAGCGATGCAACCCAGAGTGTGGCTCTGGGTTACTGCTCTTGGTACAGAAAATTCACCCGGCAGTCGGGAATACCGCCAGGGGGGTTAAACACTCTACGGGGTTTTGGCAATACTTGAATAAAATGCGATAATTGTAAATATTACCATTTATCCATCTCTGTAATTGTTGAAGTCATTTTAAGTTGAGCTAATGGTTTAAGCTCCTCTTGATGAATTATATGATGGACGCAGAAATGCGGAGAGTTATCCCAGGTTAAAAACCCTTTATCCACCCGACCCAGGGGGAAGTATAGATGACCCAAAATAGGTAACATGGGTGAAGTATAATCACCATGTGCTTTTCATGATACAGAATCTCAAATATCTTGGGTTGCATAAGTGAGAGGTGATGTATTGAGGTCCAGATCTCTAAACTTTTTTGGGATCCAGGACATTGAGTGCAAAAAGTGGCTAGATAGGTCCCGTTCCAAATTTTATTGGAACGTTGGGGGGACCAACCCGCTATCCTATTTAATACAACTGCATTATAATAGCCTTTGATATCCGGAAGGGCTATACTCCCTCTATATTTTGGCCTGCATAGAATAGCCCTAGACAATTGGGGTTTAGAGTGTCTCCGGATATATTTTCCAATGATTGATTGAAGAAGAGAGAAGTAACTCGATGGAACCCCATAAGGTATCATCTGAAACATAAAAAATAAGCTGGGAAGTACATTCATCTTGAGGACATTCACTCTTCCCAGCCAACTGTGAGCAAGCGAATGCCATTGACGTAAGTCATCTTTATCCTGTTAAGTAGTGGCATATAATTTACTCGGAATAAGATAATCAATGCCGGGGTCAGGGATATACCCAAATATTATAATGAGGAAACCTGCCATGAAAACCGAAACAAAGTTCTAAGAGTTTGAACATCTACCTGTGGCATATTAATATTAAGAATCTCTGATTTTGTATAATTAATTTTGAAATTAGAGATTAATCCGTATTCTGGGAAAGTAGACATTAAGTAAGGAAGTGAAGTTTCTGAGTGTTGTATATAAAAAAAAGGATATTTTAATTAATAATTCAAACTAAAATTCTAGGTGGATCTGCAATCTTGAGTACCTTTCTCTTTAGACAAGATTTATGGTGGTTTTAACATGTTTTGGTCAGTAATGTATACACAGAAAATCATGTTAGATTAATTATAAGCCAAGTAGATTTGTTTGAGGGATAGACTTAGCTGATACAGATCATTTCGATGCACCATATTTTAGGAACATTCACAATAGAATGCAATGTGATATAATGGAAGGTTTAAAGGGTCAGTTCAGGTTTAGATGAAAAGTCCACAGCCCCAGTTTTAATCTATTCTAAGACAAATCCCTCCACTCAGGTGCCTAGTTGCCTGACTCCTACAGCTAAAGCCTTTAATAGTGTTTACTCCCATATTCAGAAATCTTCTTGGTGCCACTTTGTTAGCACAATAACCTCCCTTAGACATAAATAGGGTCTTACACCAACAGTGCAAGAGTGCGGGTACAGCCCATGTTCTATGGAAAGTTTATGGCAGACAGAGCTGAAAAGATTTTCAAATGGAGGTTGGGAGGACACTTCGATTAAAGAAAGGTAAGTAGGCAGCAGAGTGGGGGGAGGATTTAGCTTAGGGTAGGTTAGGGATAACAAATAGGGTTTGGGGGCTTTTTAATCAATCTTGAACTTAGGGTTCAGGAACCCTAATCCTGAACATTCAGTGCTATATGCCCAATAGTCTTTGCAGAAAGCCTCACAAATAAAACAGTGCAATTGTAGCATACGTGTAGCCTTTTAAGTATGAGGTCAACTTTAAAAACATGTTGCCAATGTATTCTATTGAACATATGCTTACATAACAAAACAGTAGATTGCTAGGTACATCGCTTCTTGGTATTAACTACATCATAAGTAGCCTGGTTTGCATTATATATGTCAATGTTATAATATCCTAATATACGTATTTTCTTCAAAATGCCAAAGCTTATACTGAATAGAGTTTTTTCAGCTTAGGGTAGACAGCATTGTGATTATCAGAGCTCATGATTTGCAGTGTTAGAGTTCAGGTTTAAGTTCACCAGGGCCCTAGGTAAATAGAGTCTGTTCTTCCTGTATTTTCATAGAATTCCAATTACATAAAGGGGTGATTTGTATGCCTCACCCTCCCTTTATTATGCAGAATAACTTCTTTATTTTTGGAAATGTAGATGGAATGTAAACACCTTCTGTTTTAAAAAGGCATTCAGAGGAGTACTTTTGGTTCCTTTTAGCCCACCTCACAATAACCTGTTGGGTTATACTTTCTTGGAGGACTCCAAGTCCTACCCCATAGAAGTAATTATTATATGCATTCATAATGGCAAATGAGCCTTACACAGCTGTGTGCAATATGGAATAAATGTCTCTATATTATTAGGCTGTATCTGTGCTATATACCAATGGCTCTCAATGAACAGTTGGCCCAAGGACAAAAAGGAATCGTTTGTATTGCTCTGCTCACTAAACAAAATTCTCCTTATTTGGAGGGTCATAGTGATGGAATGAGACATGTAGACATCTTCTGTTCCAAGAAGGCTTTACTATGCTATGCATTGGTTTGGTGGAGGACTTTGGTTCATTTTCACCCAACTCACCATAACTTGTAAGGTTATACTGTCTCCTTGGAATTGATTCAGGGGCTTCTATTTTTTTCCCATAGCTGGGAACCACACAAGTAGGAATGTGGCTGCTGACCAAACAGTCAAAATGTTTTGGTGCATGTGGGTGGGTTTCTGAATGATTTTGGTAGGTGCATTAGATTATTATTTCCTTCACTTTCTGCTATAAATTAAATTGGATGCATGCTTTGTGTTAGGCATGGAATAATATGATAGCATTATATTAAATGTATAAAGCATAATTAGTTTAAACATGAAATCAGTTTGCTATGATTACCCTTTGGCTTCAAGCCAGCAAGAATTCTTATGCTTGCACACTTTGTACACTTGCACAGAGTCAGGGATTTTTTATAATTGGAGTCAGGTGTATGATTAACCAATTATACCAAGCAAGTGCTCATGATCATCAATTTCATATATAGGTTGAAACACAGTTATTAACTGAAACAGAAACAGCTGTGGGTGAGGAACAGCCAAACTCTGCTACTAAGGTGAGCTTGTGGAAGAGAGTTTCATGTCACGGTTCATATACCATGGCAAGACTGAGAACAGCAACAAGACACAAGGTAGTTATACTGCATCAGCAAGGTCTCTTCCAGGCAAATATTTAAAAGCAAACAGGGATTCAAGATGTGCTTATTCAAGCTCTTTTGAAGAAGCACAAAGAAACGGGCAACAGTGAGGACCGTAGATGCAGTGGCTGGCCAAGGAAACTTAATACAGCAAATGAAAGACACATCGTGTTTACTTTCCTTCGACATCGGAAGATGTCCAGCAGTGCCATCAGCACAGAACTGGAAGAAACCAGTGGGACCCAGGTACACTCATCTACTGTCTGGAGAAGTCTACCTAAGCAACTCAATGATGCGCAAAAACACAGGAACTGGGAAATGGCAGCAGGTGCTCCTGATTGATTAATTAAAATTTGAAATATTTGGCTGTAGCAGGAGGCAGTTTGTTCACCCAAGGGCTGGAGAAGGGTACAATAATGAGTGGCTGTAGGCAACAGTGAAGCATAGTGAATGTTCCTTGCAAGTTTGGGGCTGCCTTTATGCAAATTTCTGCATTTCCATCAGGAAAGCATGTGATTGGCCCAAAATTTATTCTGAAGCAGGATAATGAGTTCAAACATACAACCAATGTCATTAAAGGCCTATACATGCGGTACAATTATTGCCCAAAAACTGTTGTAAGACAGCCTGTCGTACAATAATCTGACCGTTAGTACGCTCCATTCGGCAGCCGATTTGAAATTATCGTTTTAACAGAAGTTGTATGAGAAGACTAGAAAACTTTAGTCTGCCGACAAGGCGTCATGCGATTTTCGGCTCGTCTGTACAGAAATTGGAGAAACAAAAATTGTAAGTACAAATACGCATGCAGGTCCCATTTATACGATCCTAACACGTCACTATATTCGGCTTGGTTGAACGATAATTTGACTACCGTCAGTACGCTAGTCAAAATCATGGACAGCCGATTTTGAGAAAATTTGGACTTGCGGTCGTACAACAATCGCATTGAGTGTACAAGGCTTAAGAACTATCTTCAGCATAAAGAAGAACAAGGAGTCCTGAAAGTGATGGTTTGGCCCCCACAGAGCTCTGATCTTAACATCTAGTCTGTCTGGGATTACATGAAGAGAGAAGGATTGGAGGCAGCCTACATCCACAGAAGATCTTGGTTAATTCTCCAAGATGTTTGGAACAGCCTATCTGCTGAGTTCCTCAAAAACTGTGTACAAATGTACCTAGACAAATTGATGCTGTCATGAAAGCAAAGGGTGGTCACACCAAATATTGATTCAATTTGGATCTCACTTCTGTTCATTTACTTTCCATTTTGTTAATTGATAAAACTATCAACACTTCTATTTCTGAAAGCATTTAAAATTTTTAGCATTTTTCACTTCTACCTAAAACTTTTGCACACTAGTGTAGTAGTTATATATATATATATATATATATATATATATATATACACACTGAGCAAAATTATAAATGCAACACTTTTGTATTTGCCCCTATTTATCATGAGCTGAACTCAAAGATCTATGACTTTTTCTATGTACACAAAAGGCCTATTTCTCGCAAGTATTGTTCACAAATCTATCTAAATCTGTGTTAGTGAGCACTTCTCCTTTGCCGAGATAATCCATCCACCTCACAGGTGTGGCATATCAAGATGCTGATTAGACAGCATGATTATTACACAGGTGGGCCTTAGGCTGGCTACAAT
Organism: Glandirana rugosa; assembly: GCA_018402905.1. Taxonomy (NCBI): domain Eukaryota; kingdom Metazoa; phylum Chordata; class Amphibia; order Anura; family Ranidae; genus Glandirana; species Glandirana rugosa. Next base: position 187,582 of record BLSH010511829.1, on the reverse strand, counting down.
AAAAAGCTACTCTAAGGCTGGGTTCACACTATCCGACAAAAAAACGGACCGACTTTGATCCTACTTTGCTGTACGATTTGCGGTCCTACATGGGGTCAAAGTCGGACCGTTTGTCTGTGAACAGGGATCCGACTTTGATCCCCGACAATGCCAGGCACTTTGTGCTCTGGGGATCTTGAAGGGGAACTCCACGCCAAATTTTCAAAGAAAAAACTGGCATGGGGTCCCCCTCCAGGAGCATACCAGGCCCTTTGGTCTGGTACGGGTTTTAAGGGGAACCCCACGCCGAAAAAAACAGCGTGGGGTCCCCCCCAAAATCCATACCAGACCCTTATCCGAGCACGCAACCCGGCAGGCCAGGAAAGGGGGTGGGGACGAGCGAGCGGCCCCCTCCCTCCTGGACCATACCAGGCCGCGTGCCCTCAACATGGGGAGTATGGGTGCTTTGGGGCAGGGGGGGCTCTGCGCCCCCCACCCCAAAGCACCTTGTCCCCATGTTGATGAAGATAAGGGCCTCTTCCCGACAACCCTGGCCGGTGGTTGTCGGGGTCTGCGGGCGGGGACTCATCGGAATCTGGAAGCCCCCTTTAACAAGGGGGCCCCCAGATGCCGGCCCCCAGGCTACTCAGGGGCGGGCGTCTGGGG
>BLSH010511829.1:158971-174332 GCA_018402905.1 Glandirana rugosa | reverse complement strand
TTGTGAATCCCTTGTGACGTTCAAGTCTCCTGTTAAGACGTCTTCTCCGGTGTCTCCATCTTCTGTTCCTCCCCCACCTCCTCCGCCTACACCGTTTTAGTGGTAGTCGAAAAACCTCCGCACCACCGCCTTGATAAAGGTTTTGACTTGGGACAGGACGTAGGAAGGGTCGACGTTCGTCTCAATGGGTCACACAGCACTTCCTTTCCATTGTAGGGACTGACACGGACGACCTGGTACTCAGTCGACATTATACTTGGGACGTCGACTGGTACGACAGGTTGTTCCGGTTTTGTAACGGAAGGTGTACTGCCATCTCTCGAATGTGCTGTGCCACAGTGGCAGGTTCCCAAAATAAATTTATTTTCACAAAAGGCCATTGCAGCTCTCTACCGTCATGTGGAAGGCAATGTTTTGGCCTTGTTGGACAGCATGGTCAGCTGCAGGGTTCATATTACAGCTGACTCATGGTCCAGCAGGCACAGTCAGGGATGTTACCTTTCCTTCACGACACACTGGGTAACTCTGCTTGCAGCTGGGAAGGATGCAGGACAGGGTTCAGTTTTGGAAATAGTTCCGCCACCACGCCTCCAAAAAGCTGATGGTGATTTTGCCACATCCGCCTCCTCCACCCCCTCCTTGTCTTCTACCTCTGTGGCCTCTTCTGCAGAATTGTCCTCTGAACTTGCAGTGTTCCCTAAGTGTTCAAGGGGCTATGCAAGCAGTTAGGCTAAAAGATGCCATGCAGTGCTTGAGTTAGTCTGTCTTTTAGCTCTGCGGAGGGCAGGCTCAGAGGTGGTTGATGCCACGACAGCTTGAGCCAGGAATGGTTGTATGCGACAATGGCAACAACCTTCTCTCTGCCCTCCGACTGGGACAATTGACACATGTTCCATGCTTGGCACACGTCTTGAATTTGGTGGTGCAGCGTTTCTTGACCAGGTACCCAGGCTTTTCAGATATCCTGAGGCAGGCCAGAAAAGTCTGTGGTCATTTCCGGCATTCATACAATGACAGTGCCCGGCTGACTGACATCCAGCGGGAATTCAACCTGCCCAACAACCGGCTCATTTGTGACATGCCCACCAGGTAGAACTCAACATTAAAATGCTGTGGAGGCTGAATGTACAGCAGAGGGCCATCAATGAGTACCTCTGTGAGCATGGCTCCAGGACAGGCAGAGGGGAGCTTGGCTTTTTTTTCACCATGTCAGTGGCTAATAATCAAGGATGCATGCGCTGTCCTGTCACCATTTGAGGAGGCCACAAGGATGGTGAGCAGCGACAATGCATGCATCAGTGACACTGTCCCACGAATATTCCTTCTGGAGCACACGCTTCGTGGAATCATGGACAGGGCACTTGAGGCAGAACAGAGGGAGGAAGAGGAGGACTTCCTTTCCTCTCAAGGCCCCCTTTATGCAGAGAGCATTCCTGCAGAGCCACCAAGCACACGAGAGGAGGAGGAGGAGGATTGTGTCAGCATGAATGTGGAGTATCATATGCAGCAGTCTTCACAGAAAAGACCGTTTTTTTCACTTTAAGCATTATTAAAATCACTGCTCCTGAAAAAAATGATTGATTTAAAAACTTTTTTTTTCATTGATACCCCTAGGGCAGGACCCGGGTCCCCATACACGTTTTAAGGCAACATTGCCTATAAGCTTTTAAAATGAGCACTTTTTTCATGCTCGGGTCCCATGGATTTTAAAGGTGTTCGAATGTTCGCGCAAACGTTTTGCCTGTTCGCATGTTCTGGTGCGAACCGAACTGGGTGTTTAGCTCATCCCTAATCTGCACCCCTTCCTCCAGAGTTATTATAATCTGCTAGGGTTACTGAGGTACAGTATCTTTTTATTATCTGTTTCATTGGATTTCAGTAATACCTATCCTGTATATATTTAATTCTGTAGCCACTACAGCAGCACCATATCCACTTTTATTTTATCTCATATTCAGTCTATCCACAGTATAGTAGTTTACATGGAGGCATTAGCACTTTTTTTGTTTTTCTTCTCCACAGCACATATCCTGTATAAATCCTGTATAATAATATCCGTTCCCTAAATACTCTGTATATCCTGCCGATAGGCTCTGTCCCTTCCACAGCCACTTCCTGCAGCAGCTAGAGTCTACAACACCCCCTGTGTAGGGTTTCAGACTCTGCAAATAATGTCACTTCCTTCACAGCTCTTATGGTGGGTGGGATTGAATACATCCTAAGTAGCATTCAGCCTCGCCAGTCACACCTACAGGAAGAGTCCAAACCTCCCAAGGAGGAGTGACAAGACAGACACAGAAACCTACTGTATACAGCTAAAGGAGGTAAGTTACACATAGACTGATAGTAGGGTTGTGATTCATTTACATGCACAATGCATCTCTTGTTTTGGGGAGGAATAGCTGGAGTTCTTCTTTAAAGGACAAATTATTAAATGCAATATTTTAAATTGGAATATTATCCTAATGGTAGGCTGTGAAAATTTATGTTTACAAGGGCGGCAGAGATGAGACATCTTAAAAAGAATAATTATGAAATAATTTATGAAAATAATTATAACTTGATGGCTATGTTAATTTATCCAAGATAGTGCCAGCAAGTAGTAGCTGTAGGTTGACTTCATGTAAAAAATGCTCCCTTCAAAGTGCGATGGATCATCCATCACATTTCTAGACAGCTGTAGAATTTCTGAAGGTTGTGCTCACATTTTCTCCTGTCTTGTTAATACTAACACTGAGATCTTGTTAGGATGTCTCCAATAGGCTTTAATTGGCTGGTGAGAGAATGTTCAAGACTTTCTAGCCCAAGGCTGACTTACGGTATACATGGTCCCTATGGTTAAACCCTGCTGTGGGTGACACATGGTGGGGGTGTGGCTTTGGGTGGGAGTGAGAAGTGGGCTTTCATTGCAATGAACTTTGGCTGAAGGTGAATGTATTCTTTAGTGTGTGGCCTGTTATTCGAGGTGGCTTGCAGTGGAGAAAGAGAGGACTCCAGGGCTTTGGCACCCAGCTGATTGCAGGGAATCAAGGATGATAAAGGCCACTGGTAGCTTATAGTATTTGTAACAATAAAACAATTCTAAATATATATATATATATATATATATATATATATATATATAAACAGTATATATAATAAAGCTGCTGTGGATAGTCAAGGAAGGCAGACAAATGTAAAGATAATGTTTTGCAGGGTTTTTTATGTCAGAGAATAGGTGCAGGAACTTGCCCTTCCCGGACAAGTCCCTTTCCCCAACGCTCCCTTCCTCAGGGTTTGAGAAGTAAAGTAACTCAAAATAATGGTAACAAAGTTAAGGCTAAGCACTGCATATCGCACAAGGCGCATGGTTCAGGAATGTATAACACGAAAAGTACAGGACTCAGGAGTGCATAACACTCAAAGCTCAGGAGACTGCATTGTGCAGTGGTGAGAGGTGAGTATTACAGGGCGCATAAAAAAATTCAGTAAAAGAGACAGTACTTACATTCAATGTGAGGTGTCCCTTGTGTTCAGGAATATGCAACATATAGCCCTGTGTACAGAGTGCAGGGGTCAGGAATATGTAACATAGACCCCAGCCCATCCCCCATCTTTCAGCTCTGCACCTACCTTCCTCCACAGCTTTCACCTCTGCACAGCCTGCTCCCCCTCCACAGCTCTCATTTTGCACAACCTTGCAGCCCCTCCTTCCTCCACAGCCCTCACAACCTGCCTTCTGCCCTCTGCAACTCTCACCTCTGCACAAATCTTCCCCCTTTCCCATTTCTCCTCTCTGCACAACCCCCCCTTCCCAGTTCTCCTCTCTGCACAAATCCCCCCAGCTCTCCTCTCTGCACAAATCCCCCCTTAGCTCTCCTATCTGCACAAATTCCTCCTCAGCTCTCCTCTCTGCACAAATCCCCTTCCCAGCTTCCCTCTCTGCACAAATTCCCCCTCTTCAGCTCTCCTCTTTGCACTAATTCCCTCCCCTCTTGCTATCCTATGTGTACAAATCCCCCCTAGTTCTCATCTCTGCACAAAATCCCCTCCCTCCGGCTCTCCTCTCTGCACAAACACCCCCCCCCCATTCCCAGATCTCCTTTCTGCACAAGTTCCCCCTAGCTCAACTCTCTGCACAAACCCCCTTCTAGCTCTCCTCTCTGCACAAATCCCCCCAGCTCTCCTCTCTGCACAAGTTCCCCTCCCCCAGCTCTCCTCTCTGCACAAATCTCCCCCTTCCCAGCTTTCCCCTCTGCACAAATTCCCCCTCCCAGCTCTCCTCTTTGCACTAATCCCCCCTGCTCTCCTTTCAGCACAAACCCCACCCCCAACTCTCCTATATGCACAAATCCCCCCCCCCCAGCTCTCCTCTCTGCAGAAGTCCCCCACTCAGCTCTCCTCTCTGTACAAATTCCCCCCAGCTCAACTTTTTGCAAAAATCCCCTCCATTTTTTCTCTCTCCACAAATACCCCCTCTCCAGCTCTCCTCTCTGCACAAACCCCCTTCCCAGCTCCCCTCTCTGCACACAAATTCCCCCTCCACAGCTCTCCTCTTTGCACTAGCTACCCCCCCCCCCCAACACTCTCCCTTCTGCACAAATCTCTACCAAGGCACTCATCATTGCTAGTACAGAGAAGACTGAAGCGGAAGAGAGCTGTGCTTCCTCCGCCAGCTTCCTTCTCTTTTAGGTGACAGGTTGGAGAGTAGAGGGCTGTAACATCCAAACCAAGCTAACAAAACTAAAGATAAAATAAAGGTAAAGGTGCGTGGCTCAAGCACAAGTATTGGAAATAGACAGGAGTATATTAGGAAAACCATGTTACCCAAGATAATTCTTTGAGGACTTTATGAATCCAATGGAGTGGCTGCTGAGGAGTTATCTAACCAACAAGCCCAAACTTTATTAATCTTATGAGGGCAACCTCTATTAAGGTAAGTATCTTGGTAAAGAGGTAAGTTCTAGTTAACCAACTGCATCCAAAACCAGACGGAGGGAGGGGAAGATTTTTCCCACATAGCGTAATGAGGCATAAAACAGCAACAGACTTAGAAGAGTTCTTAGTGCCACCATGTGAGCTAATTCTTCTACCAGGCTCAGCAATAGTGATATGCAACACAGAGCTGACAACAGGAAGTACACTCTGCCAATATGGGGTAATTGCAGTACACAACCAAAATATATGAATGAAATCTCCCAGTGAGAGAGTGCACCTCCAGCAAGATGAGAAAATACTGGGATCCATCTTATGAAGCCTGTACAGTGTAAAATAGGCTCTGTGAATAATTTTAAATTAGATCAATTTGAACTTGATGGACACCAGAGGAGTCAAGGGGAACTCCCATAACTCAGACCAATCCTGCTTAAGTGAAGACAATTCCTGTAAAGCCAACATTTCAGATAGCGGTATAGCTCTAAGGTAGGCTTCTCCAAAACAGGTGCTCGCAGTATATATTCCAGCTCTGAGTAAGAGAGATCAACCTGATGACCATGAGTGTTGAAGGTATGTTCAACCTGTAGATATCTAAAATGGTAATGGGTACACTTGTGCACAACAGAAAATCTTATTTGATTTTGTTTCGTTTTCATTCGTAAAATACATATTTCGTTCTGTTATATTAGAATGTTACGTTAATTCGTTTTTGGATAATTTGTTATTTCTGTAGAGTATCAATAGTCGTTATAACAAATTGTTTTGTTTTACATGTATATCAATTCAATTCAATATCTATGTATGTATATATATTTATAATAACGATTCATAGTCCATTAACACACACAATGACAACATCTCTTCTCCTATGCTCAAACACAATACAAAACCCTTCTTACTCAGTTCTCAGGAATGCACTTTGCCAGTAATCCAACCTCCAGCACAAAATTAATCAGCTGATTGGACTGTAAGACTTGACCATTGTTGTTCATTAGGCCTTTAACAAATGAACGAATCATGTCAAGTTCATTTGTAATTTTCACTATCATTTCTTTCGTATTCGTTGAAATTCATTATTTTTTTCTTCGGACATTAGGATGCATCCGAATGTCCGAAAGATGTAGAATTCAGCTGAATTTCAATTTGTTACGAAATGGATTGCACATGTCTAGTAATGGGGAGGGCGGTTAAATTTAGATTTTGATTTTGTATTTGGCCCAGACAGAAGGGTGAGGAAGACTAAAAATGTGGGGGAGAGGCGTTAAGCCAGAGGAGTATGAAGGAGTAATGAAGTGGGAGGAATAGTTTCATAATGAAGCTCCATCTTCCAAGCTTTCAAGGTGATATACATAGAAGGCGTGCATTTGTAAGGGGCTTTGGGTCCTCTTAAAAACAAACATTGGAGAGCTCCTAGGGAAGTATCATTCAAAAAAAGGAGAAGATTGTTGACATATAAAGCAACTCTCTCTTCTAACCTGCTCATCCTCAAACCTTTGATACCCGGAAGACCATCAGGCCCTGGTGACTTGCCATTAGGAAAGTAGTTTATTTCAGCCATAACCTCCTCAGGAGTAAAATTATGAACTAGAGGAGTATGTTCAGAATCAGACAGCCAACCCAAAGCCAAGGGATCCAAAAAAGGGAGCCAGAGATGAGAGGTGGAAGTCCGACTGAAGAGAGGAGGAATATCAAACTTTATAAAACCGTGTAAACCTTCCAAAATGGCTTCCTGTGTGGAAACAACATCACCTGCAGATGTATGAAACTATGGGATAATAGTAAGTGGACCTTCATACTAAGCTAGAAATCTACCATTCGTGTCTCCATGTTCAAAGAACTCCTGCTTGCGACTACGTATGTTCAACCAGGTAGTTTCAGCTAGGTGAAGAGGCAAGTCCCGTCTCACTGATCAAAATCCTCAGGGGTAGGGGACTTGCAATATTGTTGGGAACTATCATTCACTAAAGCCTGAAAAACAGACGTACATGATGATTAATCTGCCTTAATGTATATAATAAGTAAGATATATATACCCTTACTGACACCTTGAAGGCATCCCAAGTTATCTCAGGAGAAGGGGACCAAACATCAGCAAGCCAGTGATCCTGTAAGGCGGAAGGTGGGCATTCTTGAAAAGTGGCGTGGTGAATCCACTGAGTTTGTAAACACCCAAAGAGACTAGTTGTGCACTTTCCTCCACTTTACTTTACTTCAGTCAAGCTGTTCGCAATATATTATAGGCAGATCTTGAACTGGAAGCAAGAACACGTACAGTAGGGGTGTATTTATAAAAAATGTACAGAGCTATTCATCCTGTGAAACATCATGTACATTCATTCTGCGTGAATGAGGGCAGCATTTTATGTTATTAGGCTATTTTCTTTCCAGGTCAATTGTTTTTCATCCATTAAAAAGAGCATTTTGGGAAAATAGAAAAAACAAGGAGAGGCGCCTCTGAGTGCAGCAGCAAAGTTTAGCTTTAATACAACAGGTTAAAAAACACTCACAGATTCCAAGTGTTCATAGGGCATGCAATGACTATCCCTTGGGGGAGAGTGTCCACCGTCAGTGTCCTCAGCTTCGTCGGATAAGGGTACTTTGGGAAAATACTGCATGATGACCACTAGATGTAATGAAAATCATAGTAAATAAGTATTTATTTCTCATGATCATGAGCTCCATCTAGTGGCTATAATGCGGTATATTCCTGATTGACTCAATTCTATGTGAATGAATAACACTTGAGCTTGAGAGAAAATAGCCTAACAACATTCAATGCTGACCCTATTCACAGAGAAGGAATGTATATGCAGTTTCATAGGATGATGGGGAAATGGGGAAACATTTAATCAGGTTCTACAAAATATCTTAAGCATAAATGTCACTTTTAAATACAGTTTATAGAATTTAAATTGGGGTCAATGTTTATTCAAAGTCAACTTTTTCTACTAAAGCATGCATCTACAAATTGCATCAAGTAGCCATTTACAAAGTATGTGTTCAGTATTTTCTACTGTGCACTAAAGTAGAAAAAAATACAAAGGTTGAAAAGTGGAAACCGTTACTAACAATTATATGTTGAATTATGTTTCCGTCAGAGGGAAAAAACAAGATCTGTAAAAGGAAACATATCAATGTCTCAACAGTCAATACAAAAATAACAATAGGTTTCTTATAGTCAGCTGTATGCTTACACCATTTTTGCCCATTTCTTCTATGGACAAAATCTACTTACTGTCATTGCCAAGTACCAGAAAACTATGTTTATCCTTGTAAATGCTTGCAGGTGGATACAGGGATTTGAAGCAATATTACAGTTATGTCAGTTCATGGAAAGCAATCTCGTACTCAACATTATTGCCTGTTATACTCTAAATTACAGATAATTCACTAAGTAAAACAATATTAATTTTAGGTTATGCTTCCAGGACTGAACGGAAGAAATGATTACTTATGTTATATAAAATGGCTGTTTTTTTCCACTAAAAGAGAAAAACACTGACAAAAATAATCTGAGTTTAATTAAAATGGAATAATTCATGGCTATTTTTTGTCTTTATAGCCATAGTTGCAACTTCATAAAAACAAATCACCTTATTGGATTTGAATAGGTCTTTTACCCAAGTCTACAGCACTGTCAGAATTAAACTGTGAGCTATGCAGTATGCATAGGCCATATGAAAACACATGGCCAGGTCATAATTGACATCAGAGGCTTGAATGATGGAAATGCCATCTGGGCCACCAATGTAATTTTGGAGTTACCCAACAACCCTGGCATGTAAGAATTATCAGCCCACATTTATGTATGCAGCTAAAGTTGGCTTAGTCAGGTATCTTGACATACTAGTTCAAATACACATTTCCAGCAAAAGGACATAAGCTCTATGGTAAGTCCACATGAAAATCTCAGTTTAAATGGAAAGTGTATTTACTGCTAGTGGGCCCCAAAGCCCTCCCTCATAAGCTCTGTAAGACATATACTTACCTGTACCAGCACCTCTGAGATCTGGTGCCTGCTGTCAGATAGTCTCTTCTCAAAAGTCCTCCAAGTCAAGCCCCCCTTTCCCCCTTTATGGGCCTCCAGTACTAGACAAACCAGATCACCTGTCTTTTGTTTTTTTATTACTTTTACCCAGGTGTAATGTAGTAGCTTCCTGACTAATCCTTGAAGTGGTATTGAAATCATACAAAAAATAAATAACACTGGCAAGCAGGATTTTTTTTATAACAGAAGAGACCCTAGCGGTCTCTTCCATCATAAATGCCCCCCACCTACTGTGTTTCGTGGATATGTGACTCCCATGCATAGTTACATAGTTATTCAGTTATTCAGGTTGAAAAAAGACACAAGTCCATCCAGTTCAACCAATAAAAGAGAAAAAAAAAGTCATACAATCCCATATACCCGATCCTATACCCACAGTTCATCCAGAGGAAGGCGAAAAACCCCAGCAAAGCATGCTCGAATTTAATACAGCAGGGGAAAAATATTATTCATGATCCCCCGAGAGGCATTCGGATATTCCCTGGATCAACTTTACCTATAAATGTTATTAACCAGCTACATTAATATATATGCACATGTGCAGGAGTGACATCATCGTGGCCCAACCATTCAAGCGGCCGAAGAGTTGAAACCTTGGAAGAAATACCGAATGTAGATGGAAGCCCTTGGGGACCAACAAGATGGGTGACAGCACTGAGCTGAAGGACTCTGTTTGCACATAAGTCTGTCATAATGTGCTAGTATATGGTGCATACTAGTACATTATGAGTTAAACCTACTGGGGGGGAGGGGGTCGCACATTTATTTCATCGTTTTAACTGAGCTTACTGCCACTTTAACTCTGGAGGGAAAAAAATGGTGTGTCTGACCCTCCCGTTGCATAATGAATACTCCATATGCAGGGTCCGAAATGAAACATGTAAGAAAATGTGCAATACTGTGGAGTGGATGTTACCGACATGATGTCCACACACTGGGAAAAGAAAATCAAAAATTAGAATTACAGATAATAGTAGTTCAATCATCCTTAGGGGGATGGGTCCATACTCAAACCCTTATGGGTAGTCAAATACGTACTAAGCCAGTAGAATTTAGAGTGAAAATGTCCTAGCCGAATAGATCATAATACTAAATGAGGTATAGCAGCTGGCTTCAACGGACTTAGTGCAGCTCCTCAGCAGATAGAGGAAATATCTGTAGTAATATAAAGGAGACACAGGAAATAAGAGTAAGAAATACAAATTAGCCACTCACATGAGCGTCTGGGGGCGCTCGCGAGTAGCGAACCAAGATGGCTGCTTTCTGATCCCGCTCCTTGTTGCCTGGACACATCGACTAGTATAACCACTGCCTGAAGGGCATTCCTATGTTTCCCTCTCCTCACATCGACATCCTATTTCTCCGGAGAGCTCAATGAGGAATAAATACATGACCACCTGCGCATCCAGCACCAAAGCCACGGGTCAGTCCCAGGATGAGATTCTCCAGCAGGACGTCATCTTGGAGGCCTCAGTCACGAGTCCGGACCCCTACCCATCGCCTCACTCTGAGGACTCACAGCAGCCGCTAGCCATGAGTGACAGCCAGGAGGATTTCTCAACACAGCCTTTACCCACCCTGAGAGATGTCGACCTGCTTGCTCGCTTCAAAGTCATGCTACAAATAGAGCTGTCGGCTGCAACCTCCAAATTAGCTGCACACCTCACCAAAGAAATCAGGGAATTGGGCTCCCGCTATAATGATCTTGAGGAGAAAATGTACACACCATGAGCTAAACTTATCTGATATAAGGAAGGATCTTGAGGCAGCTCTCCTGCGCATGGAGGACTTTGAGAACAGGTTTAAGAGAGGTAATTTGCACCTCAGGGGCCTCCCTAAGTCCATTGAAGACCTCACTTCTACTGCTACAGCCCTGTTTCAAAAGCTGAGCCCAGTGATCCCAATCAATCGGCTGGAATTCGACAGGATCCACCGAGCCCTGGGCCCCAAAAAACTTGAAGGGCCCCCACGAGTGATAAAGTTCACATATTAACACACCAAGGAGACCCTCCTTTGGGCGGCCCAAGACAAGTCTGACCTCTCCTTCCAGGGCCACCGTTATCAACTCTTCGTTGATCTATCTCCCATTACTATACAGAAATGCCGTCTGACGAAGCCCTACACTACAGTACTAGCTAAGCACCAAATCCTCTATCGTTGGGGCTTCCCATTTCAGTTGTCCTTCTCCCACAAAGGCCGCTCTCACACAGTGATATCTGCGGAGTCCACGATCATCCTGAAGTCCCTCCAGTTGCTACAAGCCACTGAGAAAATCAGCCCGGTCGTTCCTGGGACACAGCAACAAGCCGCAAACGGTCCCATCCACGCACCCCCTCTGCATCTGGCTCTCCGAGATCAGATCTGGTATGAACTTCCTCTCCGTCAGGTATCACCTTACCCCATTTTTTTCTGTTTGGGCCCAGGCTCTCGCCTACTGCTGACCACGATCTGTTTGTGGTCTGGAGGTTTATAGTCTCCCTCCAACACCTGAATTTTTCCCTGTTGGCTTACAACCCTGGCTTCCTGGCCCTGTTGATTTCCCCCATACAAGGTCTACTACCTGCATTGCCTTCTCCTTGCTGGAATTATTGCTCAAACGGCCATAGATATTTTCTCCCAGTGGACTTTGCCAGAGCCCGAGACTGGTTTTGCTTACACGGCCTTCCTCTAGGAGTGTCCTCATTCCCCCTTTGATCTGATCTTACATCTGGTCATTTGCTGACCCATTACCCATTATGTCAGATGCCTGATGGACAGCGACCTCATCGTCTGATCCGGCTACATATTTTTGATCCCCCCTCCTCCCCCCCCCCGTGTTATTTGTTATACATTATCAATATGTCTCCGGCTGCTGTGTTTGGAATATGTGTTTGTTTTCTGGGCCATTTTAAATGCTTCTACTATAATGTTTTGTACTTTTTTACTGTTTGTTACACTTCAGACCCAGAGGTAATGCTTTCTCCTCTTACTGTTCCTCCCTCTCCCCCCTCTCCCATCCCCCTCCTCTTCTCTTCCCCTCTCCCTCCCCTCCCCCTCCCCTTTCCCTCACCTCAGCCTCCCTTTTCTTCTTCCCCATCCCCCCGGCTGGTTGCCATCATATGCGGGATACCCGCCCTGTAAGCCATACTAAATTGTCCTTCATTATCGTGGAGTCCCTCCTACCCTGCGATTGCCCGTGGGCCATGCCTTACACTTTACGGGGTCTAGTTGAACTGGTCTGCCCTGGGCCCTGACCCCCTGGGTCTCTGGCTTGGGGGGGGTCGGATCTCGGGGTGCTCTCCGCAACTTGGCGCCCTTGACCATTTGAGTCCCAGTTTAAGTTAATATATGTCTCTTCTATGATGCGGGCCAGGACCTGGAGGGGTTGCCCCCTGCCCCTAAGTTGATTATCATACGTAATAATTTTTGTGAGTTACCCATTGAGGTTCCGCAGATACATAATTCTAGTTTCACGGAATACCAATATTCCTGCTGTCAGTCACCTATTCTGTTCCCATTTTATTTTTGCTCACCCCCTCCACCCCCCCTTTTTTTCTGCCACACCCCACCCCCCATCCCCACTCTAGGTTAGTCAGCTTTTGCTATAATTATGGCCAGTTGGCCACCATGTGTCCGGCGGTAGAGCCTCCCCATCTGTCATATCCCACGTTTAGGATGTGGTTCACTCTGCGAGTGATTGATATGAGTACCATTTTCCTCCTTCCTTTTCTTATCTCACTGTTCTTTTCTGTCCCACTGGACCCCCTTTTCATCAGACAGCCCTTCTTTGTCCTGCACACCCTGCCTTCTCTCCACCATCATGGCTAGTGCACCCCTGAAGATCTACTCGCAGAATATACATGGGTTCAACTCCCCCATCAAGGGGTCAAAGGTTTTTCACTATCTCAAGACTAGCCGTGCCCATATAGCCTGTCTACAGGGTCAAAGGTTTTTCACTATCTCAAGACTAGCCGTGCCCATATAGCCTGTCTACAGGAGACCAGGTTCTCTTCTTCCTCCTCACCTCGGTTCCTCTCCCCTCACTACCCTTCTGTCTATCTGGCCTCGGCCCCTGAGAAACACTGTGGGGTGCTGATTGCCTTTCCGCTGCAACCTGGTTTTCTCATGCCTTAAGGAAATCGCTGACCCCACTGGCAGATATCTTCTTCTTGTGGATTCTCTTAACGGCCAAGAGGTTACATTGGTTGGCTACTATGCCCCTAATCGGTTCCAGGATACAGTTTTCTCCCACCTTTTTCAAGTTATTCATCAACATTGCAAGGGAGTTCTGCTCTTCCCTTGGGACTCCAACCTTATCCTAGATTACACAGTTGATCTGCGACACGCTCAAGGTACGATTCGTGTACCGGACTCTTCCTTGGAAGCTCGCATGTGCATACTCCTTCAGTGCCATAGATTGGTTGATGCTTAGAGGGAACTCCACCCCTTAGGTAGAGATTTCATGTTCTATTCTCACCCTCATGACAGTTTGTCAAACCAACCATGTTTTTGTAACGCTTTGCGTTATCTCACTCATAGTCAAAATCACTAGCCTGGCATCTCCTTGGTCTGATCACGACCCCTACACTGGCTTCTTAATGAGTCCCTGCTCTCCTCACGAGACTCCTGTCTTGAAATTCAATCTCACATTAAGACCTACTTTTTGGAAAATATGGGGTCAGTGACTACAATTTCCCAAAAGGAGGCACACAAGGTCACTCTCCAAGGCCAAGTAATACAATTGGCTTCCACTCAGAAGCTTGCGAGAGAGTGGAGCAATCGAGATCTCACCACTCAATTGGCAGTAGCAGACGAAAGTTTGAAATCCAGTCCCGTGACTCACTCGCCACTGAGCTGGACCTTCTTGCTTCTGAAAGAACTGAGAAAGCACTGAGATGGTCCAAGCACATATTCTACTTCTGTGCTAATAGACCAGGTCCAATGTTAGCGAGAAAACCAAACTCAATTGGTCGTGCTCATGATCCAATCTGCCTCCGCACAAGTAACGGGAGTGTCACATCTGACCCGATGAAAATCGTCTCCTCCTTCGCCACCTTTCTCTCTTCTCTTTATGATAAACCGCCCTCTTTCCCTTCGGACTTTGCGGACCAGTTCTTTAGAGACCTCCACCTACCACCTCTCACTAATTCCACCCGCGAAACACTCAGTGCTGCAATCTCTGAAGCTGAGGTGGCACAAGCCATTAAATCTATGCGCATCTCCAAGGCCCCAGGGCCGGGCAACTTTTCAGGCCTCTATTACCACCAAATTCTCTTCTTTGCTTATCTCTCATTTAACGGCCTACTTCAGTAGCTTGAAACTGGGTTCCCTACCTGCACCGGACGCTATGCAAGCACACATAGCCATGATTCCTAAATCCAAAGAAGACAGGTTGGATCCTCAAGCCTTCATGCCGATCTCCTTGCTGAATGAGGATGTGAGAGCTACTGGGTAAGATACTGAGTACTCGTATCAACAAATACTTACATATTTTGATCCACAGAGATCAGGTTGGCTTTGTCCCTGGCCATCAAGCAGGGGATAATGTCCGTAAGGTGACACACTTAATATACTTAATATACAAAACATAGCCAGGGTTTGGTAACCAGAGTGGGTAGTCGGAACAAGCCAGTAAAACTGTTATTTAGAGATCAGCGTAGTCAGAAGCAGCAAACGGAATCAGGAACCAGTAGGAAAGTCTGCAGGCAAAAGTCTTTAACAGGAAAACTCAGCAGAGAGTATCCAGATATTTTGACCAAGGCAAAGGCACAGGAGATCTGATCCAGGCTGTTTAAATAGCCAGTAAGGCTGATTGAAAAGTAGGATATGATCATCAGGCGAGTCACTGTGGAATGATGAGTGCTGGCAATTAACCGACAGCTGAGCAGCCTGAGCTCTGAGAAGGGAGGGCTGAGCCCAGCTCTGACAGTATCCCCTCCTCAATGGCCCCTCCCCCTCGGAGGGCCACCAGGTTTGAGGGGAAAACATCTATGGAAAGCACGAAGGAGGACAGGAGCATGTACATCCGAGGATGAGACCCAAGAGCACTCCGGCCCACACTCTTTCCAATGAACCTGGTACTGTATGCACCTACGGAACCTACGGGAGTCAATGATAGATTGTATTTCATACTCCTCTTGGTTCTTAACCTGAACTGGATGAGGACGTGATACCAAGGTGGGGAAGCGGTTGCATACAAAAGGTGACATGAAATACATTTGAAATACGCATATTAGAAGGAAGGTCCAAAGCGTACGCCACTGGGTTGATCTTACAGAGAATAAGGAAAGGCCCAAAAAACCATGGCGCCAGCTTCACTTCAACTTGGTAGGAAGGCGCAGGTAGGCGTCTGTGGTCAGCATGGAGTCTGTACCTATCATTGGCACATCACAAGGACTCTTGGACCTGTACCCAAGTGGA
>BLSH010511829.1:114575-153124 GCA_018402905.1 Glandirana rugosa | reverse complement strand
GGGACCCCTCAGATTTCGCAAGAGGCATAACTCCTCTTATCCTTTTCAAAAGACAGTGTTTGAACACATCTGCCTTCATTCCCCAGGCTCCCGGGTACTATCTCAAAGATCTACTCTTGTCTTAACGCTTTATACTCCCCAGGGACGGCATCCTATAAGTTGAAATGGGAACGTGATCTGGCGACCTTCATTGATCCAGAGGAGTGGAACAGATCCTGGTCTACCACAGCTAAGTGCTCCTTCAACACAGATACTCAAGAAGCAGCATACAAGGTGCTCCCCCGATGGTATTGGTTTCCGGCCCAGATAGAGATTTCCAATCTTTTTCATAGCGACCAATGCTTCAGGGGTTATGGCCAACAAGGAGATGTCATCCACATTTGGTGGTCCTGTCCACCTCTAACAGGGTTTTGGTCCAGGGTGTTTGGGCTCCTCTGCTCTTTATTTCACATACAGATCTGCAAGAATGCTAAAGTAGTTTGCTACATTGCACAATACAGGGATTGTTTTCTTATCAACAAAAGTTATCATCCTATCTGTTCATAGCTGCCAAACGGACAATTGCTAGAGCCTGGAAGAAACCCTCTGTCCCATTTGCTATGGTGAAGAGCATTTTGACCGACCTCATGCTCAATGAAAAAATGTCTAGCATCCTCCATGATTCTCATTCTAAATTCCTTAAAGTCTGATCACATTGGTGGTCTAATGCTCTTACCACCCTGCATCATGACAGTTTGGGTCTTTCCTAAGGCCAGCTATGTAATTCCCCCAACCTGCAGGACTACCCTCCTCCTCCGTCTTCTTCTTCACCCCTATCTCCTTCCACTTTCCCATAAAGAGCAATGGCTGGCTCTTGTGGCTTCTTACCGCCAATGTTTTTTCGACAAGAAGACCAAGTTTATTTAAGATATGAAAATGTCTACTCTGGAGTCAGTCAAATCCCCACAAGGCGAGGTCCACCCCCTATTGCCAAAGTCTTGTTTGAGAAATAGACTAGAATATTTTGGCATAGACACTATCTTGGAAAATATATAGAAAATAAGGTAGTCCCCTGGGGCCTTCGGATCAAGATCTTCCTGAATATTCGGAAGGTGGAGCCTAGTGTTAAGACAAAATGGGAATCCAAATTGCAGTCTTGCTCATTCACCATGATGCAAATTTTGAGAAATCAATATGATACAGATATAACAAGCATAGATAATGAGATACAGAGCTGGCAAGATGAGCATAAAGCCCTAACTTCTTTTCAAGGGTATGCCGATAAAGAAAAAAGTTGAAAGAGCATTAGACATGTGCAATTTGTTTCGTTCCGAATTGAAATTTAGACAAATATTCGTTTTTCGGAAATTTAGACGAATCCAAAATAAGGAAAAAAAATCGGACGGAATTCGAATTCGAATCAGTTTGAGTAGTTTTTCGAATCAATTTGAATTGTTTTCAAATTCAAATTCGAATCGTTTTCAAATTCAAAAAGTTTTCCAATAAAAATAGTTTTCCAATTTCCAAAGAGAATAAAATAAAATAGAAATAAAGGAATAGAATAGAAAAAAATATAATAGAATAGTAAAGAATATAACAGAAAATAAAAGAATAGAATATAGTACAACAGAAATAAACAGAATAGAATAGAATAAAAAAAATGAATAAAACAAAAAGAATATAACCATCTTCTGAAATTCAAATTTCAAATAGAATAAATTCAAATTTGAGTGAATACAAAAAGAAAAGAATAAGAAAGAATAGAATATACTTGTGGTTCTCCCCCACCTGTATCTGTACCTGTACCATGTTATTAATAAATCATACACGTTGGATTCAGAGTGCGGCTGTTCAGCCTCTTCTTCATGGACAGTATACCTTCCGCTCTAGGCAACAGAGGATCTCTTTGAAGCAAAGGGCCTTTGTTCCATGCTACCAGGTATCTAATAAAACAACCAAATGTGGTACCTTTCAGCTTGTATGGCATATCTAGCGGCCTATGCCGTCGTTTGCTGTCTCCCTGTATGCATTTATATAGATAGATTAGTTCTACTATCTTTCTGTGTATATTCAACAGCGGCAGCACACATTTGCAAGATACACTCTGTTTTTGTGATGATGCCCTTCATGCTCCCCACCTGTGATCTACATGGATAGCTCTCTAGTAAGTAGTCCTCATAGGCTTTATGATGAAGTATGATATGCATGAGACCTTTTGTCCCTACTGAGACCCTTTGGTAACAGTTATTGCTTACTCTTTTTAGATACACACTTTTAACTCACCATGTGCTCGCACCTGAATTTTTGAGCACGCTGGGGTGTGTATACCCTTTTCTCAAACAAGACTTTGGCAATAGGGGGTGGACCTTGCCTTGGGGGGGATTTGACTGACTCCAGAGCAGAGGCTTTTCATATTTTAAATAAACTTGGTTTTCTTGTCCAAATAACATTGGCGGTAAGAAGCCACAAGAGCCAGCCATTGCCCTTTATGGGATGTGCTTTCCTCATCATATTTTTTGTATCTATTCATAATGTTAACATGGTAACTGGAAGACTCCACTTGCTCATTGAGTACTCTTACACATGTATGTTTATATATGTATATTTGTAAATTGAAATCTAATATATGTCTATTTATTTAATAGCTGATGTACCACACGTTTTGTCTGAAGAAGCCCATATGGTGATAACAGAAGCATGATAAGACGATATACCTGTTTTTGTGATGAATGTCGAAGCTCTACTTGTATGGAGGAACCTTTTTAATGATTTTTTTGTACAAATAAAATTCTATATTTTTATAATTACTGTTTACTTTATGGTTGAATTTAGCACCTTCAAAGTCCCCACATGTTTATGTTCTACCTTAATATTCTATTTAATTGGATGTCAGTGCCATTTTTTTGTAATTGATGTTTCTGGACCTGCCCACACACCCTTATCCAAAAACAGCAAATGCCTGTGTATTGTGGCTAGTTGTTTCATATTAGATATAGGATACAAACAGGTTTCCGAGGTGTATGATTACTTATTGATTCCTGCTGTGGGAGATGCTTGCATGATTGCACATATGTTTATATATCTCTCTTCAACTAGTGCGTTCAACAACTAATGCTGGACTGATACACAGCAGTGTGCTTCTACAATGTACTACACAAAGGATTACTGTGGGGGATCTTCCCCTTTATGATTCAGCTGAGGGAACCTTTATAGTCCTGCACTCAGAGCCCAGTCCTGTGTATGTCTTATTTAGTGGGATTGCCCCTTCACCCAGAATCCTTTATTGAACCGTACTGTTCTATCCAGCTGGGGGTTGCATTTTGTAGCTTAGCTTCCATTTGAGTCTATATGATATTTGGTGCAGGTTCAGTTAGCTAATTTGCGACTATATGGCTTTGTACCAGAATAGTGTCTGGTTACAGTAAGCCTTCCATGCTGCTGTTCTCTTTGGGCTTTCTCATTGTCCTCTTTTCAATAAGGTATGTTTCTTTCCATGACACTATATTTTCAGCACCTATCTTGTTACCTTATATACTGCTATGGCCAAAATTTTTCTCTGTGACCCTTCTTTTTTGGTATTTTATATATACCCTTCCTGCACAATCATCACTTCACTGGGTATCAGTACTTGGTTATGTATCCAGAGCACCCATGGTCATTCTCTTTTACATCCTTTTTTTTTTTGCGCTTTATTCATTTTTCATATCATCTCTCCCACGGTTTCACCCTTCAACTCAGTTCTGCAGTGGGGGTCCCTCCCTTTTTGCCTCACCTCCTGGTCACACATCTATCCTGCTGTGGTTACTCGCAGCAATAGAGATCTAGATGTCCTGTCCTTTCAGTCCCAAATCCAATCACTGTCCAAAATGTGCAGACTTCACCTCCAAAACATCTCCAAAATATGCCCCTTCCTAACCGTTGACACTACTAAGCAAATTATTCACTCCCTTGTTATCGCTCGCCTTGACTATTGTAACTCCCTCCTAATTTGCATAGCTCTCTGCGAGCTATTCCCTCTTCAGTCTATCATAAATGCTGCTTCCAGACTCATCCACCTTACCAACCGTTCAGTGTCCGCCACTCCTCTCTACCAATCCCTCCACTGACTTCCCATTTCCCAAAGAATAAAATTCAAAACCCTAACCATAACATACAAAGCTTTTCACAATTCTGCCCCAAGCCATATCACCAATCTTATCTCCAAATATCACCCAAACCATCCTCTTCGCTCCTCCCAAGACCTTCTGCTCTCTAGCTCCCTTGTCTCTTCCTCCCATGCTCATCTCCAGGACTTCTCCAGGGTCTCTCCCATCCTCTGGAACTCTCTACCCCAATCTGTCTGCCTGTCTCCTACTCTGTCCACTTTTAGGCGATCCCTGAAAACTTATCTCTTCAGGGAGGCCTATCCTGCCTCCAGCTAACAACGGAATCTTCTACTCCCCTCATCAGTTCATCCCTCACAGTCCCTACCTTTTGTTTCATCAGCCCCTCCCTCTTAGATTGTAAGCTCGCCGGAGCAGGGCCCCTCTAACCCTCTTATTTTAAATTGTACTGTTGCTGTATTGTCCCTCTTTATATTGTAAAGCGCTGCACGAACTGTTGGCGCTATATAAATCCTGTATAATAATAATAATAATAATAGATGTCATCATTTTAACTTTTACCATGTGGTTTTGAGTTAAACTCAATTTACTTCCATGCGAGTATACCGAGTTATATATCTTTGGACTCTATTTACAGAAACGGATGTACTGCCCAATATAATCCACATTTTTGTTTCTTATAACTGTTGAACACCATTTTTAATGCATTTGCAGACTGATATGGTTTTTCCATAGATGCACATATAAACCAACTGCGGCTGTCTCCTGATGAAGTGGGCGTTGTTCCGCAAAATGCATAGAGATTACAGTTTCTGCAAATGAACAATGATTTATTAATCATGTTGGCATCTTGAATGTACATTGGTGGAACCTTACTTCTACACAATGAATGTGAACATGTATATTTTTTTTTATGTAAATTGAAATAAATTTTGTATTTTTAAACATTTGCTGTACTATTTTACTTAGCACCTCTCTCAGTCCCTTGGGAAAATTGTCTTTTTTGTTTGGAATATTGGGGACTGAATGCTGCTTAGGTCTGAGCATGGGGGGGGGGGGCTTTGTTTGTTTGTATATTACAGTAAGTAAGGTCCTCAGGTGCTAGGTCCCTTTTAAGTAGAGCCCTCTTGCAGTGATGTCATCGGTGAGTCAGTGCCCAAGTATAAGCCAGGTTGGGAGAGCCGTGGGGCAGATAGGACATGGGAGCCAAACATCCCACACCAGTACAGCTATAATCAGCACATGTAGGCCCAGAACAGGGTAAGAGGCCATGTGGAGTGGACCTGTACACAGGAGGAGCTGGCTGTAGTCTATATGTTTCTTATGAAGGTGGGGGCTAGGGTGGATTGCAAAAGGCCTTTTAGACCAGCCTTTAGATCCCTATATGAGGCTGCTTTCCTGGAGGGCTCCTGGAAGGAGGTGACTGCACTGAGCACAGTCCTGTGAGTACTAATGACCCTGGGCAGTGGAGATACTGTAAAGGAGATGGCTACTGAGGTGCTTTCAGTTGTTACTACTGCGGACTATCCACTAAATGTCATTAACTGTATAATGTGAAGTGACTTTGGAATGTATGTAACACTGATCTGACTGTAATACCATTTTCTGAATACCACCAAGTGCAGAGAAACTACTTCTTGTGTGGACATTCCTTCCTTGGGGATACAAAGGTTTATGGCTGCAAATGTCCTGTGTATTTTGTACTTAGATTATACAGTAGGTATTGGGCATATTTCTTTGTATCTATTGAATTAGAATATATTTTTGAAAAGCGTGTGAGCTTTAGAGTCATAATCAGGTATTTATTTCCTTGGATTAAATCAAGAGTGATACAAAGTCAAATACTGTTGTCCCATTACCTACTTCCTAGAAAGCATGTCAGGCAAGCTTTAAAGGGTCACTGTAACCTTACCCATTTAGTGTTTTTTGCAAAAGGCCTTCCCTTTGCATGAATGCTAGAGTCCCATAGTGTCTCTGACGAGGGACAGGGCCCAGAAACATGTCATTAGGGGTACTTTTCTGGCCAGTTTTTCTGCTCAGTCTACACAAAGACCCTGTTCACACTGGGACAGGCAGAGCGTTAGCAGTAAAGCACCACTAGATTTAGCGGGGCTCTACCGCTGTTATAGCGGCGATTTGGCACCGCTATTCGGGTGGCAGCAGGGCGCTTTTAACCCCTAAGAAGGGGTTAAAAAGGGATTTAAAGCACTGGTGCGCGCCACTTCCGAGTTGCTTTTCAGTCACTTCGGAAGCACTGCCCATTCATTTCAATGAGTAAGGGCAGTGGAGAAGAGATGAATACACCACTCCTGGACCTCCCCAAAGATGCTGCTTGCAGGACTTTTTTCCTGCCCTGCAAGCACACCGCCCCAGTGTGAAAGCACTCAGGCTTTCACACTGGGGTGGATTAGGAGGCAGTTTAGAGGAGCTTTACAGGCTCTATTTTTAGCGCAAAAACGCCTGTAAAGCACCTCAGTGTAAAAGGGGTCTTAGAGCCCTTTCAAATTGGGACGGGCAGGGTGTTAGCGCTAAAGCGACACTAGTTTTAGGGCCACTTTACTGCTGTTATAAAGGCGCTTTGGCGCCACTATTTGGGCTGCAGCGGATCGCTTTTATTCCCTAAGAAGGAGTTAAAAAGGAGTTAAAAAATGCTGGCATGCGGCACTTCCAATGCTGTTTTCAGCCGCTTCAGAAGCACTGCCCATTCATTTCCATGGGCAGGGGCAAAGATTCTGCTTGCAGGACGTTTTTTCCTGTTCTGCAAGCGCACCACCCCAGTTTGAAAGCACTCAGCTTTTACACTGGGGAGGATTAGGAGGCAGTTTAGAGGTGCTTTACAGGTGCTATTTTTAGGGCAAAAATGCCTGTAAGGCGCCTCATTGTGAAAGGGGTCCAAATGGTTACTACTCTGCATGAGTGTGGTGTTTAATCCTCTCGTCTATTCAGTCTCTTTACAGCATATTTACCATTGCCTTCGATCTCCCCTACTGCCTTGTTTGAAAAGGTGGTCCTGCACTTGTTATTGTGACCTGATAGCAGTTACATTGCCTGGGTATACGGTATGTCCTAATCTAGTTGTTACCATGAAAGTGCATTAATATTTAGATATTAAAATGTGATATACTGTATAGTATCTGTACTATCCAGTGCATTCTGTTCACTTCATCTTCTATGTACTAATTCAGTAAAGAGTACTAGAGTCTAAGCAAGGAATGCAAGGTGCAGCAACTTGTAACATCCAATCAGCATTCACTTCACTTAAGTCACACAGTACAAAATGGACTTGCTCTTGCCCTGATTTATTGAATAAGTCTTACAATGTTATTTTGAGCCCAAGTCAAAGACAAATTTGCTTCCATGAAGAAATGCCTTATACTGAAATGCAGCTTATTTTCACAGATACATACATTTTCTGGGACAGGAATGTGTCCAGATGTTTTGTGTGGATATGGTGGAATCCTGAATGAATGTTCCCTGCCAGTGGGTTTGAGTGGAAACTGTCCAGTCTAATCTCCTAAGGGGGGATTTATCTGTTATTAAAGCTTGGGTATATGGAGTGTATGCATGAAATTAACTCTTTAGCTTTTCAGCCAAATTAACAAAATGTAATAAGTGAATGCCATTCAGATAATTGTATTTTTTCTATATAATTCTGTAGATAAAATCCAGCTGTTTTGCTCTTATTCACTGATTACATTGTATAGTAAATGGCTTTAAATAGATCCCAGGAACAGTAAAATTGGCTATTTAAGACAGCTACTCTACATGACAAAACAAATCTTTACAGATAAAGGCATTTGCCCTCACATTGCTATTCACTTTTTTGTGCAGCACAAGACAGTAAAACTTATTTAAAATTATGTGTGTTATAATTTAATATTAAAATACCTCTCTGATCTGTATCCAAATCTATCTAATGAAAACATAGCAAACATAATGCATAACTGTCATTGGCATACCATCCTGTTCTTATGTTGCTACCAGTAAAAAAAATCTTTGCGCTTGCCTGATGTAAAGTCTGCTACATCCAGCAATACATATTGTGATAATGTCTCATGCAATATTTTGTTTTGACAAGCATGCAAGGAAAGTTTTGCTCCTCAAAGGCGTAAAACATCATTCTCAGCAAAAAATAAATACAACCTTTGCAAAACATGTATGTATGGAAGACCCTTAAAAAAAAACACAAAAAAACTGAACCCATAGCTACTTAACCACTTAAGGACAGAGCCTCTTTATGAGATTCGGTGTTTACAAGTTAAAATCTGTTTTTTCTTTGCTACAAAATTACTTAGAACCCCCAAACATTATATATTTTTTTCTAACACCCTAGAGAATAAAACGGTGGTTATTGCAATACTTTATGTCACACCGTATTTGTGCAGCGGTCTTAAAAGCGCAATATTTTTTTAAAAATTCACTTTTTTGAATTAAAAAATAAGAGAAGAGTAAAGTTATCCACAATTATTTCTATATTATGAAAGATAATGCTATGCTGAGTAAATTGATACCCAACAAGTCATGCTTCAAAATTGCACGCGCTCGTGGAAACTTTGGCACTTAAAAATCTCCATCGGCAGTTTTGAGTTACAGAGGAAGTCTAGTGCTAGAATTATTGCTTTTGTTCTAACGATCGCTGCAATATCTCATATGTGTGTTTTGAACACCGTTTTCATATGCAGGCAGGACTTACGTATGCATTCGCTTCTGCGCGCTAGCTCGGCTGGGCTGGGCGATTTAATTTTTTTTTCTTATCTATTTTACTTTTTATCTTTACACTGTCCTTTAAAAAAATGGGTCACTTTTATTTCTATTACAAGGAATGTAAACATTCCTTGTAATAGAAAAAAACCATGACAGGACCTCCTAAATATGAGATCTGGGGTCAAAAAGACTTCAGATCTCATATTTACACTAAAATGCATTAAAAAAAAAAAATGTCACTTGATAAGAAAAATTGTCTCCTTTAAGAGCATTGGGCGGAAGTGCCTTTGATGTCACTTCCGTCCTTCAATGTTATGGAGCTGAGCAGGCGCCATCTTGCCCCACTTGGCATCCAGGCAGTGAGGGGAGCGGACCCGATCTTCTCCGCTGCTACCAACGGATCCGGTAAGCAGTGGAGACGACCGGAAAGCGGCCGGAGGGTGGCCCTCTCCTGCCCCCAATAAAAGTGATTTTAGATAGATTATATCAATAAAGATATAGGGGTTATGGTAGCTATCTGCTACTGTAACAACGGTATTCAATGTCAAAGTAGCGACGTACAACCATAATGGTTAAAATCTGTTATCAAATAAAGACATCATAAATAGCCATGCCCTTGCTGACATTCTTTTATTGGTACATTTGTTTTTTTATTAACAGCTTGTATTTATGGATGCATTGATGTATTATGCAAGCGTGCAATATAAGACTCATTGGGGTTGATTTACTAAAACTGGAGAGTGAAAAATCTCGTGCAGCTGTGCATGGCAACCAATCAGCTTCTAAATTCAGCTTGTTCAATTAAGCTTTGACAAAAAAATCCTGGAAGCTGATATATTTTATACAGAGCTGCACCAGATGTTGCACTCTCCAGTTTTAGTAAATCAACTCCAGTGAGTTGTCTTCTGGCAAAATAGATTGCTAGTGGTGGTAGTTATAAACACAATTCCTCATGCTAGTCCACCTCTTGTCCAGACTGCGGGGTTGATTTAATAAAACTGGAGAATGAAAAATCCGGTGCAGCTGTTCGTGGTAGCCAATCGGCTTCTAACTTCAGCTTGTTCAGTTAAGCTTTGACAAAAAAAACCTGGAAGCTGATTGGTTTCTCTGCAGAGCTGCACCAGGTGTTGCACTCTCCAGTTTTAGTAAATGAACTCCAATGAATGTGCTGTCCATGTGTTGTCACAGAATGATGCACACACTGCAGTTCCAGAGTTTTTATTTCTAAATAGTGTTCTCCATTGATTTCGTTTTTCAAACTTCAGTCCTGAATTTCTATATTTTACCTTTTTTCATGTTGAATATTGAATAGTATGTGTCCAGTTGAGCTTACAAGTAAAACTGAAGTTTTTTTTGCAAGTTGTCATTTAAACTGGTCAAACAAGACAAGAAAAGAATTACAGACTTTTTTTCCAACACAATGTGGACACATTCTAAGCACTACTCATAAAACTGTCCAAAGATTAAGATTATCTATACAATGTGTTTTAGGCTCCTCTAAGCTTCTTACTAATATATTGTGGAACTGGACAAGAAAAATAGGCTTAGTTTTGTATCATGCACAAGAGTGTTACTGAAATCAGCTTTTCTAATGTGTTCAAAACATTTCAAGTGCATGACAGCAAAGACTAGAACTGAAAAAGTCTGAAAAATTATTTATTTAATATTTCAATATACTTGCACTTATATCATTGCTAAACAGAAATGGTGTTGATGATTTTGTTTCTTATCTTCTATATTTGATTTTAAGATGCTACATTCCTAGTAATCATGTATTTCTTTATTCCGAAAATAAATGTATTAAATAGTTTATAGGTAGCACCCCCCTGACCCCCGGAGGCATGGATGTACTACCACAGACAGGGTAGGCTGACATTTCACCTCAGGGGTAGAATTCTTAGGCATAGTGAAACATGTGGAAAGATGGGCACCAGTCACTTTTATGTGAAAACACAAAAACATTTTTCATTGCTCATAGTCCATGGGAGAGAGGGCTAGTGAGAGAGGGTTAGTGATGCAGATGCTCAGGACTCTGGAAACCGCACGCTAATGAGTGGACATGACACTCCATTTGAAATAACAATGCCTCTGAGTCAAGCCGAGTGGTCATACAAAGCTAAAACTCGGCACCACGGGACCATTCTGACCGCACAGATCAGCCATCCGCCACCCGACATCCACCGCTCCACTCCCACAGGTTCCCGGCAAGGTAGGGGAACACAGTGGGTGCTGCACCATGGCCCACGGGGGCGTCAAATGCAAATATAAAGCCTCCTCCATTATGGAGGTCCTGACCAAGATGGCGGCCACACACGCCACCTCAAACAATGGATCCCGGGCACACAAACAGCTCCAGGAATTCCCTGGGCTCCCAGAGGACTCCGACAGTGAATTCCTCTCGCTTACAAAACAGGGGACCCCCCCCCAGCTCTCCTCCAACAGATAGAGCGCATGCTACACAAGGCACTGAGGCAGACTTCAGAGCATATTACTAATAGCCTAACTAAAGAAATAAGGGAACTTGGATCCCACACAGCAGCACTAGAAGTGAGAATGGATGAGCTAGAAGCTACCACACAGGATTATATGGTAGAAATTGATAATCTAAAGGAAGAAAACCTGACCTTACAATCCAGACTGGAAGATTACGAGAACAAGGTGAGGAGATCAAATCTTCGCATAAGGGGTATCCCTGAAACAGTCCTTGATTTGCAGTTCACTATGACAGCCCTCTTACAGGATCTGCAACATCCACTACCCATTGAACGCCTTGAAATGGATAGAGTCCACAGAGCATTAACACCAAAAAAGCAAGATGGTCCTCCATGCGACATAATGGCAAAATTCCACTTCTACCGCCAAAAGAGCAACTCCTGACAGCTGCCCACAAGAAAGAAAACCTAATTTTCCAGGGCCATAAATATCAAGTCTTCTCGGACTTATGTCAACTAACTATCACCAAACGTAGAGCTATGAAACTCCATCTCATGGAACTACAACAGTGTCACATTACATACCAATGGGGGTTCCCATTTTCTATCCGGTTCACATACCAAGGCACCAAATACAGGTGCAGAACACCAGACGAACTTCAAAGCACTCTGCGAGAGCTCCATCTTGTCAACTCCTCTGCTGATGCAGGAACATCACATCGCAGAATGGCTGCGTCTTCCCCTACCAAGGGGTTTTCATCCCCGAGCAAACAGGATGACTCCCACATCCATAAGAGGAGCTGCTTGAATCCCTCTGCACAAGACCAAGAGGACTCCATGGACTGATCAAAGTACAGTTTCATTTTGGTTCTTTCCCTTTTTTCTTTCCCAAGCCTTGCGCTTGGCACCAAACTACAGAGACAACACTTTATATGTCCACCTAACTGCAAGTATTCCACTGTTGCTCTTAGTTATCTTTGCTAGTTCATGTTGACGGTCAGCTGACCTGGCTCGCCTGAACTCACTCCAGGCAACTATAGCCCCTAAACAGGCAAACTTTAGTTGTATTTGTTGGTCTACTTTGGATTTTAGCCCCTGTTGGGCTTGGTTTACCCCCAGATGATTGACATTACCATGCCAAGAACATACCTCCTACCAGCCCCTTCCTCTACCCAAGGAACTATACAGACCCTTCCCATTTCGAAATTACTACTAAGAGGGAGCTAGAAAAAGCTATCTGTACCTATCGAACTACAAATACCAATCTGGCCGTGGATAGTCATTTTCTATAAGTGTTTTGTTTATTTAGGTCCACGTTCCCGTGTAATTGTTGCTTGCGCTTTAACTCGCCCTCCCCACTCGCCCATCCTTAATATGTGGGCCCTTGCGGATGGCGACTTTGGCCCGGTCAGGGGAATCTTTCCTCTGATTCGAGCGATACTCGTTATTTGTATCCTACATTAGTGTTTAAGCAAATATGTTAACCTTTCTCTTCTCTTTTCTACCCTTACCTTAGCCTTTTCCTGGTCCCCTTCCCTCTTCCACTGGTCCACGGGGCTTGCCTCCTCTACCCGGCACTCGGCGCTATCAGGTAAGCCTTCTATTGCTCCTCCCCACCCATGGCCCCCCTAAACATCATATCCCTAAATGCCCAGGGTCCGAACATACCTCAAAAGTGCACTAAGGTGTTCAGATTTTTCCATTCCCAAAAAGCACATATAGTCTGCATACAGGAAACCCATTTTATGGCCCAACACATGCCTAAATTCCATAGTCCCTACTACCCCCAAGTCTACAATGCCCTAGTAGCAACTAAACAACGAGGCACACTAATTGCGTTCCACCGATCTATCCAATTTACCCCAACAATATAAGCCTTTTCCTAGTTTGCCTGCAATTGGGGATGCAGCACTATCTCCCGCCTTTGTTGTAAGCACAGAGGGCAAGTGTTTTGTGTTTCCGGAAACGGTAGAAGATACCTTGGCCCTTTTTCACTTGCTTTCCCTCTGTGCTTCTCCTTTTTTCTTACATATTTGTGACAGTTCTTTTTTTTTTTTTGGTTCAGCATGACTAATCTCCAGGTCAAGGGGTGGGATGAATTTATTGGACAATTGCAACGGGAATGTAGTGCAACAGAATCCATTCAGATGGAACTTACCTTCATGTTCTCCAGCCTGACAGGTTGGCTGGAGAAAAAATCTGCGCTTTTTTGGCATATGAAAGCGTTTGATGAATATATTCGCGATAACATCAGCCCTTTAGGTTTAAGGGTACAAATCTTTCCCTCCTTCGAAGACATCAACACAGATTTTAAATTGGCTTGGGAAAACAATTTAAAAACATGTTCTACCAAAATGATGAAACTCCTGAAAGAGGAATATACCAAGCGGCTGACAGTTATCGGTCAGAATATCGATACTATTTCCCAACAATTGCTGTCTTTTGAAACACATGCTCGATATGGGGCATTATATTGTGAACTTAATATGAAATTGAAATCACACCTAGAAATGTATAACAAACAACTGATGCTCAAGAAGGAGAAAAAGATTTTAAGAGACAAACAAGCTTTCAGAGAGGGTAAGGCCTATAGATGGTCAAAAGCCCCCCAAACTTTACAGCAACGTGGTAATAGATTTTCTCATAAACAATCATCTGTATCTGGTTCTGATAATTCATTTGCCTCTTCTCTTTCTCTTACGTCCAATACCAAACACTAGCGACGAACCAGACTTCTGAAAAGACAGAGACAGGGTGATGGTGCTATTCCTACTAGCAAACCTAAGATTCGGGCTACGGATTCTTCCAATGGTCTTTCTGGCACACTTGGTGATGTATCTATCTCTCAGATAGGGGGACCCACAGGTTCTTCCCTGGGGAACCCTCTTGGTGATGGGTCTAATACTTCTGCCAACCCTCCTAGAGTTCCCTTCATTTTTTTAGGCAAACAGAACCACACATTGGTGGGACCCAACAATACAACACAAAGCAACACTGCACAACTTTCAATACAATTAATTTATCCTCACGAAATCTCACTCCGGATGAACATTTTGTACTTTCAAGCGGTTTAAGGTTCTGCCCCACTAGTAGATTGGACAATGAAATAAATGTAAACAGCCCGCGCGCACTTAATCTAAATAACAAGAGAAATGATAACAGGATCTTGGATCTTATATATAACAAAGGCTGCTCGCAAAAACAACTGATCCAATTGTTCATAAAGTATCCCAAAAACAATTGCAGCGCCTAAGGATGAGGAAAGATTATATATGTATGAGAAACAGGTATAAACAATATCCTATGCGAAGGAAATAAGGGATAAATAGGCAGTTCTTAAACTTGGACTTTAAGACCAAAACCAAAAGTTTTGCAGATATAAATTTGCTAGTTCGTTCATGCAGATCTGAAGCATATTCAATGCAAAGAGTTCAATTCAATGCTTCATATAAGTGCTGTCAAACCCACGGGACACTCCAGTATAATCCGATAAACGAAAAATGGATGTGAGCTTACCAGAATCTGGTAGATAATGCGCAGGGGTCTAGAATCCAACACAAGTGTAGATGGTCCGGTATCCTGTGGTCGTGAAGACAGGGATGTCAAAGGGAAGGAGATAGGAGACGAATTCTTGTCCCAAGGAGTGACTTTGAATCCTCCAGATAGCACTTCCCAGGTAGTTCCAACGTTCACCATAGGTTTATAAGAAAGGGGGAACCACAATAGTGTAATACTGTTTTGTAAAGTTTTATTGCAATTGGAAGGATTAAAAATACTCACAGTATATAAGTATAAAAAGAGCTCTTGTGATAAAAAAAACGGTATGACAGGAGGGGTCTAGGAACCGACGCGTTTCTGCTAAAAAGCCATCTCTGGAGTAGATTGGACAAATTTGAAATGATTAAGGATGTACACTTATTCACACGTAAGCTTCTCCTACAGGGCAAGTTCTCCAAGGAGACACAATCAGAGGATCATATTCTATCTTATAGTGAGAAACAGGCCCTAGCGAGTCTTAACCATCTGCTAGCTGAGAATGAGCCCCCCGACCTGATTGATCACATAGATATTGAATCTTTGCTCGCTCAGGTCGGTAATTCCATGCAGCCTTCACCACTCACACACCAACCCTCAATACTCAAAAAAACATCCAGCATGTACCCACCTCCCAGTTCCAATCAGGGGGTCTTGGTATTCCTGAAATTGGTGACTCAGGACATTAAAGATCTTAACCACTTCCTTACTGGGCACTTAAACCCCCCCTCCTGCCCGGACCAATTTTCAGTTTTCAGCGATGTCGCTCTTTGAATGACAATTGCGCGGTCGTGCGACGTTGTACCCAAACAAAATTGGCGTCCTTTTTTTCCCACAAATAGAGCTTTCTTTTGGTGGTATTTGATCGCCTCTGCATCATTTCTGATCACCGCTATAAACAAAAAAAAGCAACAATTTTGAAAAAAAAACAATATTTTTTACTTTTTGCTATAATAAATATCCAAAAATAAAAAATAAAAAAACAAATTTATTCATCAGTTTTGGCCGATATATATTCTTCTACATATTTTTGGTTAAAAAAATCGCAATTGGCGTTTATTGATTGGGTTGCGCAAAAGTTATAGCGCCTACAAACTATGCACATTGATTTATGGCATTTTTATTTTTTTTATTTTTTTTACTGGTAATGGCGGCGATCTGCGATTTTTATCGGTACTGCGATATCGGGGCGGACATGTCGGACGTTTTTGACACTTTTTTGGGACCAATGACATTTATACAGCGATCAGAAATGTAAATATCCACTGATTACTGTATAAATGTCATTGGCAGTGAAGGGGTTAACCTGCAGGGGGCAGTGAGGGAGTTAACTATGTTCCCTGGGTGTGTTCTAACTGTGGGGGGGGCAGGGTTGACAGGGGCATGACAGAGCTAACTGATCCCAGTAACAGGGATCAGTAGATCTGGCATGCCCCCCCTCACAGAGCGGGGAACCGCCGTGTTTACTTCGGCGGTTCCCCGTTCCTCCTCTCTGTAAGGAGATCGCGGGTCTCCGGCGGACATCGGGTCTACCCGATCCATGGGCATGCTCCTGCAATAGACGTCCTCCCGGCATTTTAGAGCCGCGCTGTAGCCGTCATTTGGCTATAGCGCGGATAGGAGGTGGTTAAACTCACATCCTCAATTTCCTCTAATCTTACATCACACCATAGACAAGCATTGCTTGACCTGTCTAACGACAGGTCAATAACAATTAAACCCTTTTGATAAATGGGGTAACATTGTTTTAATGATTATGTTACCACGTGTCTGAGGATTCTTGACAATCCATCATGGTACTGTACAATTGACCCCACAATAATCACTAAATATATCAGCAATTTTATGAACTGGTGGATCAGGCATAATTCAATCATCTCTAAATCCACATGGAATTTCATTAGGACAGCACATCCGAGAGTAGCTACGTTTTATTGGCTACCAAAAATTCATAAAGATTCCTCATCCACTCTTTGGTCGACCTATTGTGTCGGGTGTTGGCTCTATTACTGATAATGCCAGCAAATTCATAGATGAGCACCTCAAACCGTTTGTCACAGGACTCCCTTCGTATGTTAGGGACACCGTCCATCTGTTGAGGGTCCTTGAGGGCCTCCGGGTCTCCGGTGACACCATTTTGGTCGCCGTGGACGTGGAGGCCCTCTATAGCTCTATACCCCATCATCTTGGATTGGCAGTTGTGAGGAAGGTCCTCTCCCAGATGAGTGATAAGGAGCTACCATTTAATGAATTTGTGCTATCCTTGTTGGACTTCATCCTACACCATAATGTCTTTTCCTTCAATGGCATCCACTTCCTATAGGTGCAGGGTGTAGCGATGGGGACTTTGTGTGCCCCATCCTACACCAATCTGTACCTGGGGGAGTGGGAGCAAACCATATCTTCTACTGAAGATATGGTGATGTTTATGAGGGACGTGACAGCATGGTATAGATACATAGATGACGTGTTGCTGTTGTGGGACGGACCTGTGGAGGTTTTCCAGCAGTTCCTTACAGCCCTCAACAGAAACCCGTTTAATCTCTTTTTCACTATGACATATCATCAAACTTCAATTAAAATTTTGGATGTTCAGATCTCCAAAGATCTAGAGGGCAACATATCATGTGCCCTATATCGCAAGCCCACGGTGGGCAACAACATCCTCCATGCCTCTAGTGCCCATCCCAGGCCACTTGTCAATTCAATTCCGTATAGTCAGTATTTGAGAATCAAACGCAATTGCACTAACAATGATACCTTTCTGAGGGAGGCACGGGCTTTACGGTCCCGTCTCCTTCTCAGAGGGTACAGCAAAAAATCTCTGTCTAAAGCCTTAAACAGAGTGACCCAACAGTCTCGACACAATTTGCTGTATAGACCCAAGAACAAGGAAGTTACAACCCCCCCCCAAGTAAGTAGAATCATTACTCGCTATAATTGTCATCACAATCATATTAGACACATTCCCCAATGACACTGGCATCTACTTACCCTGGAGCCACGTGTGGGCCCCTTTATACCTCCCAATCCCTTTATCACATATAGAAGGGCAACTTCAATTGGAGACATGTTGGTGCACAGCGAGCACTTGGCCCATACCGGTGGTGACCCCTGTTCTTACAAGGCTACGTTCAGGTGTGTGACGTGCTCGATGTGTGGCTATATGGACACGAGAAAACAAATTACACTCCCTAATCCTCAAGTTACTAAAACCTAAACATTTTGTGAATTGCCAGACTACAGCAGTGATTTACCTTTTGCATTGTGGGTGTGGCTGCTTCTACGTCGGCAAGACCATTCAGCAGTTTCGCCGGCGGATGAGCCGCCACATACTCAATATGAAGAAACACAATGCCGACACTCCCTTAGGGTGGCATGTTAGCCTGGTACATCAGGGCCTCATGCCCAAGGTGACCTTCATTGCCCTGGACCGTATACATATGAATACACGGGGCGGTGACATAGACAAACTGTTGTTACAACATGAACTCAGGTGGATTTCAAATTTGAACGCCACGGCCCCCCCAGGGTTGAATGAAGCTATGGACTTTAAACCCTTCCTCCCAGGTTTTGAGTCAGGACATTTTGACCGTGATTTACTAGATTCGTCCCATTGGTTCCCAGCCCCTTCTTTTGCTTTTGAGTCATATGATTTTTTTTTTTTTATTATTATTTTCCACTTTTGTAAATGGTCATGCGTTGTCTCCAGGGTTACCTGATTGGATGTATAGTTGGTTCTTCAGTTTAATTGATTTTCCATATGTTTTTCATATGGTTGCACCATGAGATAATCAGTGTTCTCATTTATACATTTTTTTACCCTTTTTTTTACTTTTTGACTTGTTATTGTTTCCCTACTTATATTTATGGCTTCTATAACCATATGCAAATATTTGTGCCTGCCTGCCCCTCCTCTATGTGCGGGGGAGGTTATCTGCCTTGTTGGGGATCCATGGCTGCATCAGTGGTGCTGGCTCCTGCTTTGGGCCCGTTCTATTAGCCTGGGTTCTGTTTTCTCCCCCCACAGCGCACACGGGGGCCCCAGCTGTCTCGGCAGCTAGTGGGGTCTATATCTGCCGCATAAAGGGATCTTTTGCTCCCGCCCCTTCCTTCAGGCTCGGTGCGGCATCTGAGCGTGCGCCGGCGCCGTGCTGACGTCAGGTGCCGCCGCGCGGGTCACGTGATATCGCATGCTGCATGGCGGCGCCAGAAGCCGAATCGGTGGGGAACTGATCTGGATGGGGAGTCTCCTCCCCCCTGCGGCTCTGTACAGGGATGGATGGGACTCTCGGAAGATATATGGGACTTGGTTCCCATCCACCTCCCTCTCCCCTCTCCTTTCCCCTCTACGCTATTAATCTTCATTTGGCTGGCAGGTACCAAGAGTGTACTGCTTTTTGGAAGATTTCCCAATGATTTGTACACCTGGTGGATTGGTAGGTCGTGGAGTAGGCCCTTATCCATATGCTCCCTGGGAAGGTTTCTCCCAGCGTTTCTTCCCACTTAACCATAGTGTTGGTTTTGATGAATGAGTTTTGGTTGTGAAGGGCATTATAAAATATGGAGATACCCTTTGCAGAGGGCATGGGAGATTGTAGCTATGTGAGAATAGGAGTCGGGATTTCTAGGTAGAGGGGTAGCGGATATTTCTGGCAAAAAGTGCGTATGCGTAGGTATAGAAATAGGGTTGACTCTGGGACATTAAACCGAGATCTTAGTTCCTCGAATGTATGGAAGGTTGATCCATTATATAGGTTTTTTAAGTGAAGAAGACTGTTGTTGTGCCATAAGTGGAGGTCTACCTGTGGGATGAGATGGTGAAGGATTAATATTAGAACAGGAACTTTGGAAAGGTATTTTGAGGCTAATAGGTCTCTGCCTATATCTTGGTTGATATTTGCACTGTCGGTGAACTGTATTTAGGAAGTGGTACACCTAATTTTATGGCTATTAATGTTGATTTATGGTCATTGTGGGGAACTTCCAGGGCTTCAATTTTAAACCATTGTTTATGTTTGGGAGGTTTCCACCAATATCTCAATTGGTCTAGAACACAGGCCTTATAATAGGCCAGGATGTTGGGGACTCCCACACTGCCTTGTTTTTTATGCCTCATCATAGTGGTAGTGGCACACCTAGGGGGTCTGCGTTTCCATATGAATTGATTAAAACATTTCTGAATAGAAGAATGGAAGGAAGTAGGTATCGGAATAGGTATGGTTCGGTATAAGTATAGCAACTTAGGGAAGATCAGCATTTTCAGTGAAGCTATTCTACCAGCTGAAGAAAGGTAATTGATTTTGAGATGGGATAGTTGTTGAGGTAGCGTGTCTAGAAATGGTTTGAAGTTGTATTTATAGGGTTGAGAGGTATGGGGTGTCAGTTGGGTTCCTAGGAACATAATGGAGTTATTTTGCCAGGTATGAGAGAATTTTGATGTTAATCTCTTTTGCATGTGATCGGGAATAATTATGCTTAGATTTTGGGATTTGGTGATATTCAGTTTATAATAGGACACTAGGCTAAACTCAGTTAGTAATTTTTGAGATTCGCTTAGTGATGTTTCTGGTTTAGTCAGCATTAGCATGACATCATCTGCAATAAGACTTATTTTATGATCATAATCTGCTAATTTAATGCCTGTAATCTTGGGGTGTGTACGGAAACATTCTGCTAGGGGCTCCATCAGTAAAGTGAATATAATGGGGGAGAGGGGGCACCCCTGTCTCGTACCATTTGTAATAAGTATAGGTCTAGAGGTTATTCCTGATGTAAGCGCTGTGGCTGAAAGGTTGGAGTACAGGTATAAAATAGCTGATTGGATCCAGCCTGTGATATTGAAGACATTGAGCACTGCCTTGAGGTATCCCCAGTGGACCCTGTCAAACGCCTTCTCCACGTTCAGAGACAGGAGCAGAGAGGGCGTCCGAGTGAGTCCCGTCTGGGATATCAAATTAATAAGGCGCCTTGTGGGATCTGGCGCCTGGCATCCAGGGACAAAGCCCACTTGGTCAGGGTGGATAAGGTTTGGTAAAATGGACTGTAGTCTGCTGGCTAGTAGTTTAGCATAAAGTTTCACAACTGTGTTTAATAAAGAAATAGGCCTATAGTTTGATGTGTTTGTGGGATCTTTGTTAGGTTTTGATAGGGTAACAATGACTGCGGTTATCATTTCCGATGGAAATGCCTCTAAGAAGGAGGCTAGATTGAAGACAGGTGTGGAACAAGTTCATCAGAGAATTTCTTATAATATTCATTTGAGAACCCGTCATCTCCTGGTGATTCGAGATTGGGTAATTTATGTATTGCTTCGCAGATTTCCTGTTCCGTAAAGGGTTGGGAGATGGACTGGAGCTGTGAATTACTGAGTTTAGGTAAACCAGTTTTATGCAAAAATTCCGAAATGAGCTCAGGTGAGGGTTGGGGTGTATTGATATCACTACACCAGTCATACAGAGATTGGTAGTAATATGCAAAGGCATTGGCTATATCCTTTGGGTTGTGGAGCAGATCCTTTGATTTAGGGTGGTTTATCACTTTCATGTTTTGACGGTTCTGCTTTTCTTTAACCTTTTTGGCTAGCCAAGCTCCTGCTTTGTTATGCAACCCATAATAGTTTGTTTTAAGGAATTTCAGGTTGTTTTCATATTTATGCAGAAGCAAAGCTCTCAGCTTTTGCCTGTCTTGAATAATGGCTTTTGTAAGGTCAGGGTGCTGGTTAGTTTTGTTTTTTTGTTCAGTAATTGAGATGGAGTGTAATATGTCTTCAATCTGCCTCCTCCTCTGTCTTTTGACATGAGCTGCTAGTTTGATTAAGATACCCCTCATATACACTTTGTAAGTATTCCAGAGGGTGAATCTGTTCACCTCTGCAGTGTCATTACATTCAGAAAAGTGATGATGTTCCTGTAGGATTGTTTGGTACAATTTATTGTCCTCCAAGAGTGAGGCATTAAGTCTCCATCTGGAAGGAGTGGACCAGCTACAGGTGTCATCATAGTCTAACGTGATTAGGGCATGGTCCGACCAAGAAATTGTACCAATCTCCATTTTAATAACATTTTGTAATGGGCCTTTCATTGTGAAGAAAAAGTCTATGCGGAAGTAGGGTGAATGTGCTGCTGATAGGTGAGTATAGTCCTTTTCCGACCCATGGAAGCAATGCTATACATCATACAGGTCAAATCTGTTGAGCAAAGGAATAATAGAGTTGTGTGTTCTCCTGGTGGGAGTGATAGAGTCCAATTGGGAGCGTACCTTGGGTTAAGTCAGAGATTTTGACTAGTAGTGGTTCCAAAAATTTCCGAATTTTAATATTTGGGGCATAAATGTTCACGAATGTGTAAATTGATTGATTGACTTTGCATATGAGTATGATGTAACGGCCATCGGGATCTGTAATATTTTGGATATGATGGAAAGTTACTGAATCCCTGACGGCTATAAACACTCCACATGCCTTTTTAGGACCATTGGCCATAAACAGATGCGGGTAGTGTGGCAAACATATTTGGGGGCATTTGTGTATGGCAAAATGGGATTCCTGAGCGAAAATTACATCAGCTTTACTGGTTCTTGCTTCTCTCAATAATGCCGACCTTTTAAAAGGACTATTGAGACCTTTGGAGTTAATGGATATGATCTTTAGAGGCATATTAGAAGTTTGGCTTTAGCAAGGGATCATAGTGAGGGTGTAAGAGTTGCGGTACCTGTTGTGTTGTAGGAGGCATCCTGTTATGTACCAGGTAGTGAGTCTGACGGCAGGGGATGGACTCCCCTATAACCCCGGTTCAAGGGACCACTGAGAGCGAGACAGCGGCCACCAGAGCATGGGGAGGTAAGAGTGCCTGTGGTATTCCGGTAATGTCCACCAGCTGGAGGTCTATAGGATTGCTGGAGATAGAGATGACCTGCGGGTCAATAGATACAGCTGGGAAGCAGCAATCCAGAAGGACTGATGAAGACTTGCGGAGCTGGCAGTTATGGTGGGGTGGTCTGGATGGCCACAGACACTGGAGAAGAGTCGGGTGCAGGCAGGTTTGGCAACTGTCTGACAGCGCAGTACAAGGGTGTAGGCAAGAGAATGGTCAAGTCCAAGCAGGTTCGTTAACAGATGGGTGACAGAAGTACAGAGAGATCAGGCAATCGGGTGGTCGTAGGCAAGCCGGGGTCGGTGCAGTCAGGGCAGGCCGGGTCACAGGAACAAACAACAGGTTACGGGTCTCTCAGGAAGCAGGTCACACGCTTTAGATCAGACAACACAGGGTTTGCTGGGCTTAAATAGAGTCGTTTGGCACCGCTTCCAGTGCGCACGAGTAAACGCGCGGGAACGCGCGGGAATGCGTGGGATTGCTCAAACAGTCCTTTTGCAGGATTTTCCCTAACATTGCCCCCCCAAGGGGCAACCTCCAGATGCCTAGCTAAGTTCTTCTTTGCTAGTGGCTGCAAAGAAAGACATCTACCAGATTAGGGGCATGCAGGTTTTCTTCAGGCTCCCTGGAGTTTTCCTCAGGTCCATAGCCCCTCCATTTAATCAAGTACTGTATTTGCCCCCTTTTCCTCCTACAGTCCAACACAGCTTCCACCTCAAATTCTTCATCTCCATTAACTAACACAGGTGCAGGTGGACCGGTTTCATGGTCGGGAAAGGGGTCTGGTACCACGGGCTTCAACAAAGAAACATGGAACACTGGATGTATTTAAAAGCTCTCCGGCAGGACCAGCTCATAAGACACATCATTGACTTTCCTTTTGACCGGAAATGGCCCCACATACTTAGGTCCCAATTTCTTTGATGGGCATGCCAATTTCAGGTGAGTCATAGCCAGCTATACTCGGTCTTCTGTTTTTTGTGCCTTGAAGTTTGTTGTTGTGGGCAAATAAGTCCAGAGTATCTTGAACAGCAGGCATGGAGGACTCGGGAATCGGGTCTGGCAGGAAGGTGGGGTGAAACCTAAAGTTTGCAAAGAACGGGGACTGTTTGGTGGCAGAATGGCAAGAGTTTTTATAAGCGAATTCCGCCATCGGCAGAAGGGACACCCTGGACAAAAGATGAGAAGCAACGGAGGTACTGCTCTAGAGTTTAGTTAGTCCGCTCCGTTTGCCCGTTGGACTGGGGATGGGGACTGGGGATGGTAGGCCAATGACAGTGACACTTTAATTTTCAGCATTCCGCACCGGGCTTTCCAAAATCTTGAGGTGAA
Organism: Glandirana rugosa; assembly: GCA_018402905.1. Taxonomy (NCBI): domain Eukaryota; kingdom Metazoa; phylum Chordata; class Amphibia; order Anura; family Ranidae; genus Glandirana; species Glandirana rugosa. The sequence continues at coordinate 129,166 of BLSH010511829.1, read as the reverse complement.
TTGTACCCCTCGGTCGGAAACAATGTCTATGGGAGTTCCGTGGAGCCAGACAATCTCTTTAATGAACACCCGGGCGGTTTCTGGAGCAGAGGGTGTTCCTTTTAAGGGCACAAAATGGGCCATATTTGTCAGCTGGTCGACCACCACGAAGATGGCCGTGCAGCCCTCCGAGGGAGGTAGCTCCACTACAAAGTCCATAGAAATCATGGCCCATGGTCGGTCTGGTACTGGCAGAGGTCGAAGCAAGCCCCAGGCTTTGTCCTGAGGAACTTTGCTTCGAGTACAGATGGGGCAGGAACTGACATAATCCTTACAGTCTTTTTCCAAGTCAGGCCACCAAAAGGTGCGCTGGACCAGCTCTAAGGTCTTGTGGATCCCGAAGTTTCCAGCCAGGGGATGGTCGTGGCACAGACCTAAGATGGTTACTTGGACCTCCTTTGGGACAAAGATTTGGTGTCCTTTCCACAAAAGACCCTCTCTGACCTGGAGTGTCTCTTATAGAGCCAGGAGTTCCTGTAGAGGCCCACTTTAGCTACCGCAAAAGGTCTGTCTGTAGAAGCAGGAAGTTCCCGGCTGGCAGAATAGTGTCGGGTGTTGCTGGCTCTTTCGGATCTTCGAACATGCGGGATAATGCATCAGGCTTTATGTTTTTGGATCCGGGCCGGTACGTTATATGGAACAAGAATCTCGAGAAGAATAGTGCCCATCGGGCCTGGCGGGGTCTGAGACATTTGGCCGTTTTGAGGTACTCGAGATTCTTGGGATCCGTATAGATTAGAATTGGGTGAGCCGCCCCTTCTAGCAGGTATCTCCACTCCTCCAAAGCTGCCTTGATGGCCAGGAGTTCCCGGTTTCCCACATCATAGTTCCTTTCAGCCGGGGCAAGCTTTCGTGAGAAAAAAGCCACCGGATGTACTAAGCCTTTGAGACCAGAGCGTTGGGAAAGAACCGCCCCGACAGCGTTTTCTGATGCGTCCACCTCCAGAATGTAGGGCAAAGCTGGATCTGAGTGGCGCAGTACGGGAGCAGACATGAAGAGTCCCTTCAGAGTGGTGAAGGTGGTTTGTGCCTCCGGGGACCAGTGGAACTGTTTCCTCTGCTTGGTGAGCTGAGTGATAGGTGATATGATGTTTGAAACGATCTGAATAAATTTATGATAAAAATTGGATAATCCAACGAACCGCTGGACCCCTTTTTATCGGTAGGTGCAGGCCAAGACAGGATGGCTAACATCTTCTGTGGATCCATCTCAATGCCTCCCGGGGAGACGACCAGTCCCAGAAACTGAATGCTCTGTCTTTCAAATTCGCATTTCTCAGGTTTCGCATATAGTTTATGCTGGCGGAGGCGGCAGAGAACTTTCTTAACATGTTCCCGATGGTTTTGCAGTGAGGAAGAGAAAATGAGGATATCATCCAAATATCCAAATCCAAATAAATTACATTCAGAAAAGTGATGATGTTCCTGTAGGATTGTTTGGTACAATTTATTGTCCTCCAAGAGTGAGGCATTAAGTCTCCATCTGGAAGGAGTGGACCAGCTACAGGTGTCATCATAGTCTAACGTGATTAGGGCATGGTCCGACCAAGAAATTGTACCAATCTCCATTTTAATAACATTTTGTAATGGGCCTTTCATTGTGAAGAAAAAGTCTATGCGGAAGTAGGGTGAATGCGCTGCTGATAGGTGAGTATAGTCCTTTTCCGACCCATGGAAGCAATGCTATACATCATACAGGTCAAATCTGTTCAGCAAAGGAATAATAGAGTTGTGTGTTCTCCTGGTGGGAGTGATAGAGTCCAATTAGGAGCGTACCTTGGGTTAAGTCAGAGATTTTGACTAGTAGTGGTTCCAAAAATTTCCGAATTTTAATATTTGGGGCATAAATGTTCACGAATGTGTAAATTGATTGATTGACTTTGCATATGAGTATGATGTAACGGCCATCGGGATCTGTAATATTTTGGATATAAAGGAAAGTTACTGAATCCCTGACGGCTATAAACACTCCACATGCCTTTTTAGGACCATTGGCCATAAACAGATGCGGGTAGTGTGGCAAACATATTTGGGGGCATTTGTGTATGGCAAAATGGGATTCCTGAGCGAAAATTACATCAGCTTTACTGGTTCTTGCTTCTCTCAATAATGCCGACCTTTTAAAAGGACTATTGAGACCTTTGGAGTTAATGGATATGATCTTTAGAGGCATATTAGAAGTTTGGCTTTAGCAAGGGATCATAGTGAGGTGATATTATCACTTGCAGGGTGTAAGAGTTGCGGTACCTGTTGTGTTGTAGGAGGCATCCTGTTATGTACCAGGTAGTGAGTCTGACGGCAGGGGATGGACTCCCCTATAACCCCGGTTCAAGGGACCAATGAGAGCGAGACAGCGGCCACCAGAGCATGGGGAGGTAAGAGTGCCTGTGGTATTCCGGTAATGTCCACCAGCTGGAGATCTATAGGATTGCTGGAGATAGAGATGACCTGCGGGTCAATAGATACAGCTGGGAAGCAGCAATCCAGAAGGACTGATGAAGACTTGCGGAGCTGGCAGTTATGGTGGGGTGGTCTGGATGGCCACAGACACTGGAGAAGAGTCGGGTGCAGGCAGGTTCGGCAACTGTCTGACAGCGCAGTACAAGGGTGTAGGCAAGAGAATGGTCAAGTCCAAGCAGGTTCGTTAACAGATGGGTGGCAGAAGTACAGAGAGATCAGGCAATCGGGTGGTCGTAGGCAAGCCGGGGTCGGTGCAGTCAGGGCAGGCCGGGTCACAGGAACAAACAACAGGTTACGGGTCTCTCAGGAAGCAGGTCACACGCTTTAGATCAGACAACACTTGCTGCAGGGTTTGCTGGGCTTAAATAGAGTCGTTTGGCACCGCTTCCAGTGCGCACGAGTAAACGCGCGGGAACGCGCGGGAATGCGCGGGATTGCTCAAACAGTCCTTTTGCAGGATTTTCCCTAACATTGCCCCCCCAAGGGGCAACCTCCAGATGCCTAGCTAAGCTCTTCTTTGCTAGTGGCTGCAAAGAAAGACATCTACCAGATTAGGGGCATGCAGGTTTTCTTCAGGCTCCCTGGAGTTTTCCTCAGGTCCATAGCCCCTTCATTTAATCAAGTACTGTATTTGCCCCCTTTTCCTCCTACAGTCCAACACAGCTTCCACCTCAAATTCCTCATCTCCATTAACTAACACAGGTGCAGGTGGACCGGTTTCATGGTCGGGAAAGGGGTCTGGTACCACGGGCTTCAACAAAGAAACATGGAACACTGGATGTATTTAAAAGCTCTCCGGCAGGACCAGCTCATAAGACACATCATTGACTTTCCTTTTGACCGGAAATGGCCCCACATACTTAGGTCCCAATTTCTTTGATGGGCATGCCAATTTCAGGTGAGTCATAGCCAGCTATACTCGGTCTTCTGTTTTTTGTGCCTTGAAGTTTGTTGTTGTGGGCAAATAAGTCCAGAGTATCTTGAACAGCAGGCATGGAGGACTCGGGAATCGGGTCTGGCAGGAAGGTGGGGTGAAACCTAAAGTTTGCAAAGAACGGGGACTGTTTGGTGGCAGAATGGCAAGAGTTTTTATAAGCGAATTCCGCCATCGGCAGAAGGGACACCCTGGACAAAAGATGAGAAGCAACGGAGGTACTGCTCTAGAGTTTAGTTAGTCCGCTCCGTTTGCCCGTTGGACTGGGGATGGGGACTGGGGATGGTAGGCCGATGACAGTGACACTTTAATTTTCAGCATTCCGCACCGGGCTTTCCAGAATCTTGAGGTGAATTGTACCCCTCGGTCGGAAACAATGTCTATGGGAGTTCCGTGGAGCCAGACAATCTCTTTAATGAACACCCGGGCGGTTTCTGGAGCAGAGGGTGTTCCTTTTAAGGGCACAAAATGGGCCATATTTGTCAGCTGGTCGACCACCACGAAGATGGCCGTGCAGCCCTCCGAGGGAGGTAGCTCCACTACAAAGTCCATAGAAATCATGGCCCATGGTCGGTCTGGTACTGGCAGAGGTCGAAGCAAGCCCCAGGCTTTGTCCTGAGGAACTTTGCTTCGAGTACAGATGGGGCAGGAACTGACATATCCTTACAGTCTTTTTCCAAGTCAGGCCACCAAAAGGTGCGCTGGACCAGCTCTAAGGTCTTGTGGATCCCGAAGTTTCCAGCCAGGGGATGGTCGTGGCACAGACCTAGGATGGTTACTTGGACCTCCTTTGGGACAAAGATTTGGTGTCCTTTCCACAAAAGACCCTCTCTGACCTGCAGTGTCTCTTATAGAGCCAGGAGTTCCTGTAGAGGCCCACTTTAGCTACCGCAAAAGGTCTGTCTGTAGAAGCAGGAAGTTCCCGGCTGGCAGAATAGTGTCGGGTGTTGCTGGCTCTTTCGGATCTTCGAACATGCGGGATAATGCATCAGGCTTTATGTTTTTGGATCCGGGCCGGTACGTTATATGGAACAAGAATCTCGAGAAGAATAGTGCCCATCGGGCCTGGCGGGGTCTGAGACATTTGGCCGTTTTGAGGTACTCGAGATTCTTGGGATCCGTATAGATTAGAATTGGGTGAGCCACCCCTTCTAGCAGGTATCTCCACTCCTCCAAAGCTGCCTTGATGGCCAGGAGTTCCCGGTTTCCCACATCATAGTTCCTTTCAGCCGGGGCAAGCTTTCGTGAGAAAAAAGCCACCGGATGTACTAAGCCTTTGAGACCAGAGCGTTGGGAAAGAACCGCCCCGACAGCGTTTTCTGATGCGTCCACCTCCAGAATGTAGGGCAAAGCTGGATCTGAGTGGCGCAGTACGGGAGCAGACATGAAGAGTCCCTTCAGAGTGGTGAAGATGGTTTGTGCCTCCGGGGACCAGTGGAACTGTTTCCCCTGCTTGGTGAGCTGAGTGATAGGTGATATGATGTTTGAAACGTTCTGAATAAATTTATGATAAAAATTGGATAATCCAACGAACCGCTGGACCCCTTTTTATCGGTAGGTGCAGGCCAAGACAGGATGGCTAACATCTTCTGTGGATCCATCTCAATGCCTCCCGGGGAGACGACCAGTCCCAGAAACTGAATGCTCTGTCTTTCAAATTCGCATTTCTCAGGTTTCGCATATAGTTTATGCTGGCGGAGGCGGCAGAGAACTTTCTTAACATGTTCCCGATGGTTTTGCAGTGAGGAAGAGAAAATGAGGATATCATCCAAATAGGCTATTACAAAAATGTCCATAAGGTCCCGGAGGATATCATTAATAAAAAACTGGAAGGTTGCTGGGGCATTGCAGGGCATAACAAGATATTCGTAATGCCCAAATCGGGTGCGGAACGCGGTTTTCCACTCATCCCCCTCCCGGATGCGGATAAGGCTGTATGCCCCTCTTAGACCCAGCTTCGTGAAAATTGTAGCAGAGCGTAGGCGCTGGAAGAGTTCTGGAACTAAGGGAAGGGGGTATCGGTTCTTCACCGTAATCTTATTCAAGTCTCGGTAGTCCACACACGGCCGGAGCGTGTGATCTTTCTTCTCTACAAAGAAGATTCCCGCACCGGCTGGGGAAGTAGATGGATGGATGAACCCCTTCTGCAGGTTCTTATCGATGTAGTCCTTCAGTGCCTCTAACTCCTTCTAGGACAATGAAAAGATCCGTCCAAACGGAATTTTGGCCCCTGGAAGGAGCTCGATTGGGCAGTCGTAGGAGCGGTGCGGAGGGAGTGTGTCAGCCCCTTGCTTGCTAAACACGTTGGAATTGGAGTGATCCAGAACTCCAGGTGATCCTAGGGTCGTGGGCTTGGAGCCAGGGCAGGGTTAGGATGACCGGGAACAGGGGAAAAGAGATTGCGTCCAGCCGTAGCAGCTCACTATGGTCAGAGAGAGTGGTGGCCAGCAAAGGTGGGGTCTCCTTGGATACTAGTCCAGACTTGACGCGAGACCCATCGGCCAGGAACACAGAGAAACTTTGCTCCTTGGGCTGGAGCGGAATTTGATGCTTGGCTGCAAAGTCCAAATCAATGAAACAACTACAGGCCCCTGAGTCCACAATAGCCCAGACAGAGACTGACCTTCCGGGCAGTCGGAAGGAGATGGGAAGGGCTAGGTGGGCCGGTTTGGCCGTTAGTAGTGTCTGTCCCATGGAGGAGCTGCAGAACCCTTTTTGGTGTTTGGCTGGGTACTCATGCACGTAATGGCCTGCTTCACCACAGTAGAGGCAGAGATTGCCCTGCAGCCTACATGCTCGCTCTTCAGGGGAAAGGGAAGACCGTGTGGAGGCCTTGTGCGATGCCGGCTTCTCCTGCCTGTGTTCTCACAGACGGCGATCAATTTGTATGGACCGCTGGGTGAGGTCTTCCAAGGAACTCGGGACTCCCACCCGAGCTAGCTCATCCTTCAGGCCCTCTGATAGGCCCAGCCGAAACTGGTGCCGAAGGGCGGCGTGGTTCCAACTGGTATCTGCGCTTCAGCGCCTAAAATCAGAGACATAGTCTTCGACGGGTTGGCCGTCCTGCCGGAGGGAATGGAGAGCAGATTTGGCTGTGGCGGCCCGCAGCTGGTCATCGTACAACTGGGACATGGCCTGAAAGAAGGAGGATAGGGCCCACTTTTGGTGGATTCCAACTGGAAGGTTAGGGGCTGGAGTGTAAAGTAGAGCTGGCAGGCATTGCAGAAGGCCCGATACTTGGACCTATCTTCAGAAAATTTGTCTGGGGTAGGTACCCGCGGCTCCAGAGCAGGTAATGGCATGACAGAATCCAGACTGGCTGTGGTTGCAGAGACCTGGGTGGAGGTCAGGACTTGCTGCTCGAGGTGGGTATGTTTGCCCTGCAGGGATCTGATGGCCTGTGTGAGGTCCGTGAGGTGTTGGTTGACCTCAAGTAGGGCAGAGGCCCCCCTTGCAGACTCAGTAATGGCTGTCTGATACTGTTACGTACCAGGTAGTGAGTCTGACGGCAGGGGATGGCCTCCCCTCAAGTGAGAGTGAGACAGCGGCCACCAGAGCACGGGGAGGTAAGAGTGCCTGGGGTATTCTGGTAATGTCCACCAGCTGGAGGTCTGTAGGATTGCTGGAGATAGAGATGACCTGCGGGGCAATAGATGCAGCTGGGAAGCAGCAATCTGGAAGGACTGATGAAGACTTGCAGAGCTGGCAGTTATGGTGGTCTAGATGGGCACAGACACTGGAGAAAAGTCGGGTGCAGGCAGATTCGGCAACTGGCTGACGGTGCAGTACAAGGGCGCAGGCAAGAGAATGGTCAAGTCCAAGCAGGTTCATTAACAGATGGGTGGCAGAAGTACAGAGGGATCAGGCAATCGGGTGGTCATAGGCAAGCTAGGGTCGGTGCAGGCAGAGATCAGACAGAGTCAGGCAGCTTTACACAAATCCTGTACGGTAAGAAGCCTGTGTGGTTCGTTATAACAGCAGGGAGATAGGTGTAGGACAAGGCTGTACCTAGCTGGCAGACAGGGAAACCTACAAGTATAGTCAGTGGCCAAGTTGGCAAGGATTTATTTTGATGTTTGTTTTGTTTTGCTGTTTTTCTACAATTGTATATAGTATAAATAAACCACACTTGTGTTTTCACTTACAACTGCTGTTTCGCTGTGCCTGTTTTGTGTAGTGAACCCTTCCAGGGGGTCACACACACACACGCTGCCGAGCTAACCCCCTTACAATATATATATATATAGATATATATCTGTATCTATATATATATATAATACAATGCCTTTAATGTAGACTATATACAGCTCAGTCAGTGTATAATATATAGCGTCCGTTCAAGCAGTGAAAGAATATATCTATATATATATATATATATATATATATGTATATATATATATATATATATATACAGTATCTCACAAAAGTGAGTACACCCCTCACATTTTTGTAAATATTTTATTGTATCTTTTCATGTGGCAATACTGAAGAAATGACACTTTGCTGCAATGTAAAAGTAGTGAGTGTACAGCTTGTATAACAGTGTAAATTTGCTGTCCCCTCAAAATAACTCAACACACAGCCATTAATGTCTAAACTGTATCAACAAAAGTTAATACACCCCTAAGTGAAAATGTCCAAATTGGGACCAATTTGCCATTTTCCCTCCCCGGGGTCATGTTACTCATTAGTGTTACAAGGTCTCAGGTGTGAATGGGGAAAATGTGTGTTAAATTTGGTGTTCTTGCTCTCACTCTCTCATACTCTGACATAATTATCAAGCCTGCAGACAAGGGAGGTGGCTTGGTGGTCCAGAACAGGTCTGACTATCTTAAGGAATCTATCCGGCTACTCTCAGACACCAAAACCTACACCAAGTTACCCAAAGACCCCCTCCCCAACTTCATTATAGAAGCACATGACATAATCCATAGAGCTTCCACAGAGGGGATCATTGAAAAATTAGAAACATCCTTTCTCAAACATCAGTTCTATCACAGACCTTACTTTTACCATTTACCCAAAATCCACAAAGATCCTGAAAACCCACCTGGTAGACCTATTGTGGCCACGATGGAGAGTATCACCAGCTACTTCTCCATCTACATTGATCGCTTCTTACAGCCTTTAGCCCAAAACCTCCCCTCCTACATCAAAGACGGTATACAACTACTGCAGACCCTCAAAGGCTACACCTGGGAACCATCCTACCTGTGACTCTCCTTGGATGTAGCCTCACTTTACACATCCATTCCACATGAAGTAGGCTTAAGAGCGGTACAATACTTTCTCAAGGAGGATTCTATGGTCAAAACACGCCAGGCGCAATTCATCTTGGAAGCCACCAACTTCTGCCTGACCCACAACTACTTTGAATTCAACGGCGAGTTCTACCTACAGACCCAGGGCACAGCTATGGGGGCTAATTTTGCCCCAAGCTATGCCAATTTCACTATGGGTCTGTGGGAGAACCTTTACATCTGGCACAACAACCCCTTTTCCTCACACCTGGTTTACTACGGGCGATATATTGATGATGTGGTCATAATTTGGGATGGCCCCAAATCCCTGGTAGACCAGTTTGTGACACACTGCAATTCAAATGACATGGCTCTCTCTTTCACGACTGTGTGTGATGAACATTCCCTAGCTTTCCTTGACCTGCTGCTGAGCCATGACAACGGACTCATTCAAGCACAAAATTACAATAAACCCACTGCTGGAAACTCCTATTTGCATTATAGGAGTTGCCATCACCCACGGTGGGTGAAAAACATTCCAAAAGCCAATATTGCAGTCTCAAACACAACTGTACCAGAGAAGAGGACTATAATAAACATGGGCAGTTACTAAAGAAAAAATTTCTGGAAAAAGGCTATCCGCCTACCCTCATAGATGAGGCTTTTTCTTTCTATAAACAAAACTCAGCCACTGGCATAGAGCAAATCCCCTCCCAGTCAATACAACCTCTCAGATTCACAACCAACTTCCACACTCAGTTTCGGAATATGGAACGCATATTCCAAAAACACTGGGCCATCCTGCAAGAGGACCCACACCTAAAATCCACCATTACAGCGCGACCACTCATCTCCTATAGACGGGCCAGAAACCTCAAAACCTGGATAGCCCCCAACAAAATCAAATCAGTCTCCACCACCATCAGTGCCTCTCTTAAGTTTTTCAACATCCATGGCATGTACCAATGCCGTAAAGCCCTATGCCTAACATGCCCGCATGTCACCCACAGACAAAAAGAATTTCAGGCCAAAGGCAAGAGCTATCCCATCACTGATTTCTATACATGCTCTTCCAACTTTTTCGTATACTGTTTGTCCTGTCCCTGCGGCCTACTGTATGTGGGCCGCACCACCCATACACTACGACAGAGGTTCGGACAACACAGGCGGCTAGTGGATGCCGGCTCTGACCAGCATAGTGTCCCCAAACACTTTCTCACCCATCATGAACATTCCTGCCAGGGCCTCAGAGTCTGGGTAATTGAGGCCATCTCCAACACCCTTCCAGCAGCCAAGTTCAGACGCCTGTGTGCCCGAGAATCCTACTGGATATACCGATTGGATGTCTTCGCACCAGGGGGACTGAATGAAGAATTGGAGATTAATCCCCTACTCTAATCTCTGCACCGCATACCTTAAAATTATGACTACTACACAGTTTTTCATTGCATATTTTTATTTTTTTTCTCTTTTCACTTTCTTTTGTAATTTTTTTTTTCTTTCCAACTTGCCCTGAAGCGCCCCTTGCATTAGGATCGCTCTTCCCAGTCAGTTTGAGTACACGCAAACTCCAAGCAGGTGTTGTCGTGGACGGGATTCGATCCAGCGACCCTTTTGCTGCTAGGCAAAAGTGTTAACCACTACACCACTGTGCCGCTCATACTCAACATGGAGAACTCAGCCCCATTCCAAACATCACCACATATCCTGGAAACATGACACCAGGGTGGGTGGAGTCTTTAGCACCGCCCTGCCCCTCCCTCCCCTAACAGATAAAAAGTCACCACAAACATGGCCGCCCCCTATTGCCTGAGGAAGGAGCACGAATGCTCCGAACGCGAGCACCTCCCACTCCACCCTGCATCCGGTAGTGACGTTAGCGGCAGTTCCTGAGCCCCATCTGAGTTTCTGGAAATGCTGGAAGCCACCAGCTCAGCCAGTACCAGTGGCCACCAGTGTTCCCCGCCTGCAGCCCATCCTTCTGAAAGGAGTGGATGAACCTCTACACAAGGCCCACACATGCGCTGGCAACGCTTCTATCTTGTGAGTTGCCATTTGTCTTTTTAATAAAGATGTTTTTATACTGCTGCACTTACATTGGCGCTGCTCTTTTTCTGTTCTATGTCCGCACAGAGTTCCTTCTAGCTCTTTTCAGAGCCTGCAGCCGTCTAAAGCCAGCATTTCACCTTCTGAGACCTCAATAGACACCTTGGACTTTCCACCCATGGTCCATGGATGACAGACTGATCCAGTGCCCCCACATTCTCTCCATCCAGCTCCCAGGGCGCACAAGAGGTTACATGTTTGTCTTGTGTTTTCACTCTCTCATACTGGTCACTGGAAGTTCAACCTGAGAATCAGAAAAAAAGAATTGTTGCTTTACATAAAGATGGCCTGGGCTATAAGAAGTTTGCCAAGACCCTGAAACTGAGCTGCAGCACGGTGGCCAAGACCATACAGCAGTTTAGCAGGACAGGTTCCACTCAGAACAGGTCTTGCCATGGTCGACCAAAGAAGTTGAGTGCATGTGCTCAGCATCATATTCATAGGTTGTCTTTGGGAAATAGACGTATGAGTGCTGCCAGCATTGCTGCAGAGGTTGAAGGGGTGAGGGGTCAGTCTGTCAGTGCTCAGACCATATGCCGCACACTGCATTAAATTGGTCTGCATGGCTGTCGTCCCAGAAGGAAGCCTCTTCTAAAGATGATGCACAAGAAAACCCAAAAACAGTTTGCTGAAGACAAGCAGACTAAGGACATGGATTACTGGAATCATGACCTGTGGTCTGATGAGACCAAGATAAACTTATTTGGTTCAGATGGTGTCCTTCTGGAATGACAGCCATGCAGACCAATTTGATGCAGTGTGCCACATATGGTCTGAGCACAGACAGGCTGACCCCCCACTCCTTCAACCTCTTCAGCAATGCTGGCAGCACTCATACATCTATTTCACAAAGACAACCTTTGGATATGACGCTGAGCACATGCACTCAACTTCTTTGGTCGACCATGGTGAGGCCTGTTCTGAGTGGAACCAGTCCTTTTAAACCGCTGTATGGTCTTGACTCCAATTCTGCAGCTCAGTTTCAGGGTCTTGGCAATCTTCTTATAGCCTAGGCAATCTTTATGCATGGCAACAATTCTTTTTTCAGATCCTAAGAGAGTTCTTTGCTATGAGGTGCCATATTGAACTTCCAGTGACTAGTATGAGAGAGTGAGAGCGATAACACCAAATTTAACACACCTGCTCCCCACTCACACCTGATGCCTTGTAACACTACTGAGTCACATGACACTGGGGAGGGAAAATCGCTGATTGGGCCCAATTTGGACATTTTCACTTAGGGGTGTACTCACTTTTGTTGCCAGCGGTTAAGATGTTAATGGCTGTGTATTGAGTTATTTTGAGGGGGCAGCAAATTTACACTATTATACAAGCTTTACGCTTACTAATTTACATTGTAGCAAAGTGTAATTTCTCCAGTGTTGTCACATGAAAAGGCATAATAAAATATTTACAAAAATGTGAGAAGTGTACTCACTTTTGTAAGATACTGTATGCAACTTATGTTATCAGATATAGCGCCATCTTATACTTCTATTTTTATACTCAATGTTATGTGGTGACACTACAGGAATTGGCGGCTGAATTTATTGCTATTTTGTGACCAAGGCGGCTTGTCCCGCCGAAACGTGTCTGCTGTGCATGTATCATCTCTGCACTTATCAATAAATGTTGGAGTTTTGGAGTGCCAACCTTCTATACATATTCATGATTTGGATGTTTGAGGAACGTCTTGGTCTGTGCACCCACCAGGTGGATTTGGGACTACCTTTTGGATCTAATACTCATTCCCTGTTGAAGCACTGCACACCTGTTATTGCTAACACTCCCGAGTCACATGACACCGGGGAAGGAAAATGGCTGATTGGGCCCAATTTGGACATTGTCATTTAGGGGTGTACTCACTTTTGTTGCCATCAGTTTAGACATTAAGGGCTTTGTGTTGAGTTATTTTGAGGGGACAGCAAATTTACACTGTTATACACTCACTACTTTTCATTGTAGCAAAGTGTTATTTCTTCAGTGTTGTCACATGAAAACATGTAATAAAATATCTACAAAAATGTGAGGGGTGTACTCACTTTTGTGAGATACTGTACTGTATATGTATATATATATATATATATATATATATATATACACACAGTGTATTGAGTGTACACTATATATCAGTGCATTCGGGGGTGTACGGTATATAGTACACTTCACATATTGTATTAAAATATATACAGTCTAGTTTATATATATATATATATATATACTAAGTGTATTGAGGGTACACTATATATATCAGTGCATTTGGGGGTGTACGGTATATAGTATACTTCAGGTAGTGTATTAAAATATATACAGTCTAGTATATTATTATTATTATTATTTAATATAATTATAATACAGGATTTATATAGCGCCAACAGTTTGCACAGCACTTTACAACATGGGGCAGACAGTACAATTACAATACAAATCAATCAAATACAAATCAATACAGGGGAATCAGAGGGCCCTGCTCGTTAGAGCTTACAATCTAGAATATATATATATTGTGACGTTATACGAGGTACCACAATGGATAGGGGCGATACTTGCCACATTGCATGCGATCATTTTGAGGTGACTAGCGGGAGTCCGACCGTGTTTTGTCAGCCACCGTGGCAGAGTTGGTTCTGGCCCGGACTTTCTGGTCCACTCAAACCCCTCACCACCTGCATTTAATGATCAGGTAGATATCTCACTAGAGCTTGATAATGGATCTCAGCGGGAGAAAGCTGAGAGAACTCTGTGTGCTAAATTGGACTCTAAAAACAAGGTTTTGCAATGTGCTTATATTTTGTGGGTGTCGGGTACAGCCCCACACTGTATAGAGAGGGATCTCTTTGTTTAGTGTAGCGCCAGACGGTGCCCACAATATACACACAGTGTATTGAGTGTACACTGTATATAAGTGCATTTGTAGGTGTACGGTATATAGTACACTTCAGGTGGTGTATTAAAATATATACATTCTCTATATATCTCTATATTCTCTATATATATATACTGTGCATTGAGTGTACACTATATATCAGTGCAATCAGGGGTGTACGGTATAAAATACAATGTATTGCATTGTTAAAATAAATCCCCATCATGTCAGGAAGGCCACAAAGGAGAGGCAGATGCTCCCAGGCCATTAAAGCAGGGCAAGCAGCCTCTGTGTCTTCAGTGAAAAGTGGTGGTGACAGACATGGTGCATCCTCTGCAGGGAGTCACACTTGTCCTTTTTATTCTGCAGTTGGCCTTGTTATTGAGCCACAAGATGCAGAAGAGTTGGTGGAGTGGATAACTAAGCCGTCCTCATCCTCCTCATTCTCTGTCACCCAGGCTAAAACTAGTTTGCCTTCCAATGCAGCTGGCAAAGTGACCTATTCCACTGGATCCTTGTCCACAGGTAGTCCTTCTGTAGCCTCACCATCATGCACGGAGGAGCCACCACAATTATTTACCACATTTATTTGACCATAGTGTCAGTTACATGCTGATCAGGGGCGGGCGGATAGGGGTCGCAGGAGTCGCCATGGTGACCGGGCCCCATGCTGGGGGGGGCCCATAAGGGCCCCCTGTATGCCTAGATTAGGTGAGGGGATGAGGACTGGAGCGCTCCGTTCCTCAGCCGAACGGCGCTGCAGGGAGCCTCGTCACACTGTGAAAGTGAAAGCAGTGTGTGCTGTGCTCTTTGTCTCCCCCTACAGTGCAGTACTTGGCAGGAAGAGAGAAGGTACTGACTTTTTTTTAACTTTCTGCAATTCTGCATGTATGTGGGTATATGTGTGGGGGGTAGTTAGAGGCATAGGTGGGTGTGCTGGGGGGGG
>BLSH010511829.1:89481-114149 GCA_018402905.1 Glandirana rugosa | reverse complement strand
TAAGTGGGTGTGCTGGGGGGGGGTGATTAGAGGCATAAGTGGGTGTGCTGGGGGGGTGATTAGAGGCACAAGTGACTTGCGACTGGGCTCCGAGGAAAGGGTCCTGCCAGGGGGGCCCTTCATGGTTTCTTGAATCGGGGCTCTGAGGGTTCTAGTTACGCCACTGATGCTGATGGAGGATGCGCAGCAATTTGAAGGCTCCGATGTTGTTTCCCAGGTTGAGGAAGGGAGTAGTGTGAGCCTAGAGACAGGTGGTGCCGCAGAAGGACAAGAAACTAGCAGTCATGTTCCCCCAGCTGCAGCATACTGCCAAGTTTGCTCCAGTGATGAGGAGGGAGGGGATGATGAGGACATGGACTGTACTTGGGTGCCTGAGAGAAGAGAGGAGGAAAGTGAGGAGGAGGCACAACTCCAACTAGGCAGGATGTCCTCCAGGGGCCAGCTTAAGGGCAGCCACCCTATTGCATCAGACCACAGAGCTCCACAGGTGCCGGGTGCTGCTAGCTCCCTGCTGACTTCCAAAAGTTCATTGGTGTGGGCTTTTTTCAACGCGTGCAGTAGATCGCACCGTTGCTATTTGCAATCTATGTCTGAAACGGGTCAAGCGCAGCCAGAACTCCAGCGCCTTGGGCACCACTGTCTTGACAAGATATATGACGACCAGCCATGCAGTCCGTTGGCAACAGCACCTGAAAAACCCACATCAGAAAACATGGAAACAAGATTATTAGTGAGGGTCATGGGTGGTGCCACATCCCAAATAGGAACAAAAAAGAGAAACACCCCTAGTGGTGGGACTTTTAAGGCACTAACACAGGTATAATATAAAAGTATCAAAATATTTATTCTTTTAAATATGAAGCAAAAACATATATCTTAAAATCTATAGGCATGAAGTTGAACAAATGTCACCAGGATTATACAATCTTAGCATTACAAAATCGCCTCAATTCGACATGGCATTTTTTGAAGTATCCTCCTTCTTCTCAGGATTTCTAGAGGAAGTTTATGTATAATAATCCATAGTGTCGATCCTTCATATTTTCATGCCGATATAAAAAAACAATGCGATCCCAGCCAGCTGCACACTCCCCATGATGTTCCCAAAATTTATTTCTTTCTCTTGAATAACCACCGCTATAGGCTAGTAGGTGGAGTAGAGATAAAAATCTATTATAGGGGGAGGGGGGAGAGAGTAAAAAATTCTCATTCCCCCAGGGGTGTATACCCCGACTCCTAAGGGCAAAGGTTTTGTATTGTCCACATAGGTGGTGCAATTGTAAACTGGACCCTAGGGGACACTGAGGTCAGAAATTGGAAACCAACCTCTAGGAGGAGATCTCCTCATGCAAATGGTTAAAGTTAGATGCAATCACATAGATGAAGTCTTAACAGTCATAGGTTTTGGGCTGCAAATGGAGAAAATAAACCATCCTGATACAGGATCCAACTCTACTAGGCCCTTTGGGGTCCGGGTATACAGCCCTGGGGGAATGAGAATTTCGTACTCTCTCCCCCACTCCCCCTATAATAGATTTTTATCTCTACTCCACCTACTAGCATATAGTGGTGGTTATTCAAGAGAAAGAAAGACATTTTGGGCACATCATGGAGAGTGTCTGGCTGGGATCACATTGTTTTTAATACCGGCATGAAAATATGAAGGATAGACACTATGGATTATTATACATAGACTTCCTCTAGAAATCCCAAGAAGAAGGAGGATACTTGGAAGCATGCCATGTCGAATTGAGGCAATTTTGTAATGCTAAGATTGTATAATCCTGGTGACATTTGTTCAACTTCATGCCTATAGAGTTTATGACGTATGTTTTTCTTCATATGTAACCAAATAAATATTTTCATACTTTTATATTATACCTGTGTTAGTGCCTTAAAAGTCCCACCACTAGGGGTATTTCTCTATTTGTTCACATCAGAAAACAAGGTGGACCTCTCCTTGCTCCTCATCTGGGATCTCAACCCCTACTATACCTGCAGTCCTCTCCAAAACCTGCACTGAGAGGAATGAAGGTATAGCAATGCGTGCCACAAGTACTTGCAGCCAATCTGCTAGCAGTACACCACCAGGTGAATTCAGCAGGAAAATATCCCTACCCCAGATAAAAAAAAATACTGTCCCAGCCATCCACATGCTCAGCATCTTAATGCTAGCTTGGCCAAATTGCTAGCATTCCAACTGCTGCCTTTTCAGCTGGTAAACTCTGCCCCCTTTCTTAAATTTGTGGAATGTGCTGTCCCACAGTGGCAGGTTCCCAAAAGACATTTCTTTTCATGTAAGGCCATTCCAGCTCTCTACCATCACATGGAAGGCAATGTTTTGGCCTTGTTGGACAGAGTGGTCAGCGGCAGGGTTCATATTACCGCTGACTCATGGTCCAGCAGGCACGGTCAGGGACGTTACCTTTCCTTCACGGCGCACTGGGTAACTCTGCTGGCAGCTGGGAAAGATGCAGGTTCAGTGTTGGAGCTAGTTCCGCCAACACTGCTTGAGTTAGTCTGTCTTGGAGACAGGATCCCCACTGGGACAGAGATTCTGTCAGGTCTGCAGGGGCAGGCTCAGAGGTGGTTGATGCCATGGCAGCTTGAGCCAGGAATGGTTGTATGGTTGTATGCAACAATGGCCCCAACCTTCTCTCTGCCCTCCGACAGGAACACTTGACACATGTTCCATGCTTGGTACACGTTTTGAATTTGGTGGTGCAGCGTTTCTTGACCAGGTACCCAGGCTTACCAGATATCCTGAGGCAGGCCAGAAAAGTCTGTGGTCATTTCCGGCGTTCATACAATGCCGGTGCCCAGCTGGCTGACATTCAGCAGGAATTCAACCTGCCCACCAATCTCCTCATTTTAGACATGCCCACCAGGTGGAGCTCAACATTGGCAATGCTGCAGCAGCTGCACGACAGCAGAGGGCCATCAATGAGTACCTCTGTGAGCATGGCACCAGGACAGGCTCAGGGGAGCTTGGCTTTTTTTCGTCATGCAGTGGCTACTGATCAAGGATGCATGCACTGTCCTGTCACCATTTGAGGAGGCCACAAGGATGGTGAGCAGCGACAATGCATGCATCAGTGACACTGTCCCTTTAATATTCCTGCTGGAGCACACGCTTCATGGAATCATGGACAAGGCACTTGAGGCAGAACAGCGGGAGGAAGATGAGGACTTCCTTTCCTCTCAAGGCCCCCTTAATGCAGATAGCATTCCTGCAGAGCCGCCAAACACACAGGAGGAGGATTGTGTCAGCATGGATGTGGAGGATAACACGCAGCAGTCTTCAAGGGATGGTTTTCAGTTCCCAGAAACCCAAGGAGTTGTACGTAGCTGGGAGGAGGTAGTTCCTAATAATGTCATCCTCAGTGACCCAGAGGACACTCATGCCTCTTCAAACTTACGCTGCATGGGCTCTCTGATTCTGAAAAGCCTGCGAAAAGACCCTAAGTTTCATGGTATCAAGGAGGGGGATCATTATTGGTTTGCAACCCTTCTTGATCCACGTTACAAGGGTAAAGTTGCAGAGAGCTCATCCTGCCTTGTCAGAGGGAGCAGAGGATTAAACATCTTCAGGATACCTTGAAGAAAAGTTTGTGCAACACCTTTCCAGACCCTGGGAGATTACCATTGCCTGAGTCAGAGCGGTGGAGAAGGTGGCTGGCTGACTGTTGCCTTTAAACAATTTTTCAGTCCTCAACGCCCAGGCCTGATAGGTTCAAGCAACCATCGTCAGTGTCAGCATTATATGTTGAAGGATTATCTAGGGGCAAGATCAGACTTGGAGACCTTTCAAACTGAGCTTCCACTGAGTTACTGGGTCTTGAGGATGGGCCACTGGCCGGTACTTGCTCAATATGCAATTGAGCTACTGACCTGTCCTGTATCCAGACATTCAGTGCTGCCGATCAAAGAGTGTGCCTGTTCACAGACTCAGTTGATAGGCTCACATTTATAAAAATGAATCAGTCCTGGATCATCAGCTATTAAGCCCCTGATACTGATGCAACTGATTGAATTTACTAGGGATCTGGGAGACTGCCTATGCTGCCTATCCTATTCCTTCTGTCCTGAATCTAGATGATGATAGCTACCAACGATATTAGGTATTTAGGGCACCACCAACACCCAAGCCCCAATTTTTCTGCACCTGTTTGACTGGGGCATGTCATCACAATTTTTAAAATAATTTATAACAGCAGGAACCGTTCCTGCACCCAACAAGATTAACTGTGATTAGTTACAGTGTTCTGGCACTGCCAACACCCAAGGCCCTATTTTTCTGCCACCTGTTTGACTGGGGCATGTCATCACAATTTTTCAAATAATTTACAATAGCAGGGCTCATTCCTGCGCTCAACAAGAATAACTGCAAGGGGTTACAGTGTTCTGGCACCGCCAACACCCATGGCCCAATTTTTATGCAGCTGTTTGACCAGGGCATGTCATCACAATTTTTAAAATAATTTACAACAGCAGGTCCCGTTCCTGCACCCAACAAGAGTAACTGCAAGGGGTTACAGTGTTTTGGCACCGCCAACACCCAAGGCCCAATTTTTGTGCACCTGTTTAAATGGAGCATGTCATCACAATTTTTTAAATAATTTACAACAGCAGGGCCCATTCCTGCACCCAACAAGAGTAACTGTGAGGGGTTACAGTGTTCTGGCACCACCAACACCCAAGGCCCAATTTTTGTGCACCTGTTTAAATGGAGCATGTCATCACAATTTTTAAAATAATTTACAACAGCAGGGCCAGTTCCTGCGCTCAACAAGAGTATCTGCAAGGGGTTACAGTGTTCTGGCACCGCCAATACCCATGGCTCAATTTTTCTGCACCTGTTTGACTAGGGCATGTCATCACAATTTTTAAAATAATTTACAACAGCAGGACCCGTTCCTGCACCCAACAAGAGTAACTGCAAGGGGTTACAGTGTTCTGGCATCGCCAACTGCCATGGCCCAATTTTTTTGTCACCTGTTTGACTGGGGCATGTCATCACAATTTTTAAAATAATTTGCAACAGCAGGGCCCATTCCTGCACCCAACAAGAGTAACTGTGAGGGGTTACAGTGTTCTGGCACCGCCAACACCCAAGGCCCAATTTTTCTGCACCTGTTTGACTGGAGCATATCATCACAATTTTTAAAATAATTTACAACAGCAGGGTCAGTTCCTGCGCTCAACAAGAGTATCTGCAAGGGGTTACAGTGTTCTGGCACCACCAATACCCGTGGCTGAATTTTTCTGCACCTGTTTGACTAGGGCATGTCATCACAATTTTTAAAATAATTTACAACAGCAGTGCCCGTTCCTGCACCCAACAAGAGTAACTGTAAGGGGTTACAGTGTTCTGGCAACGCCAACACCCATGGCCTGATTTTTTGGCACCTGTTTGACTGGGGCATGTCATCACAATTTTTAAAATAATTTACAACAGCAGGGCTTGTTTCTGCACCCAACAAGAGTAACTGTGAGGGGTTACAGTGTTCTGGCACTGCCAACACCCAAGGTCCAATTTTCTGCACCTGTTTGACTGGGGCGTGTCATTACAATTTTAAAAATAATTTATAACAGCAGGGCATGTCATAATTTTAAAAAAAAATGATGTGGAGGTCCCCCCAAAATCCAAACAAGGCCATTCAGGTCTGGTATGGATTTTAAGGGGAACCGCACGCCAAATTTTTAAAAAAATTGGCGTAGGGACCCCCCATAATCCAAACCAGACCCTTATCCAAGCATGCAACCCTGGCATGGCAGGAGGGAATGGGGAATGGGCAAGCACCCCCCCATGGGGAGGGCACTTTGAGGTCCCCCCCAAAGCACCTTGTCCCCATGGTTGATGGGGAGAAGGGCCTCATCCCCACAACTCTGGCCGGTGATTGTGGGGGTCTGCGGGTGGGGGACTTATCAGAATCTGGAAGCCCCCTTTAATAAGGGGGCCCACAGATCCTGACCCCCCGTGTGAAGGGGTATGGGGTACCCCTACCCATTCACCAAAAATGGAGTGTAGTGGTACAAAAAACATGAGGCCGCTTTTGACAAGTTCTTTATTGTGTAAAATAGCTCTTTTCCTATTTCTTCTTTCTGCCTCCAGTCTTCCTCCATCTTCTCCTGCCCCAGTCCTTCTTCTGGTCTTCTGCTTCTTTTTTTGGTCTTCTTCCTTCCTCTCATTGTCTTCGATCTTCATCATCTTCTTCCTCTTCTTTCACTGCTGCCAATCTCCCACTGCCGCTGCTGTGCTGTCCAGAGCGTCTCCCAGAATGGGTGGTCTTCAGTTTAACATTTCTTTTATAGGTAAGGCGGGGCCACCCAGTGATGTAACCAAGTGACACTGCCGCCTTCTGGCGTCATGCGACATCAGAGGGGGCGGGTCACCCAATTACGTCACTGGGTGGCCCCGCCCTTCTTATAAAACAAATGTCAAAATGAAGACTGCCCATTCTGCGGCAGCGGGAGAGTGGCAGAGAGAGAAGGAAGAAGGAGATGAAGATTAAAGAAGACGATGAGAGGAAGGGAGAAGACCAAAAGAAGCAGCATAAGAAGGAGCTGAGCATGGGAAGATGGAGGAAGACCGGAGGAAGAAAGAAGAAAGAAGAAAAGAGCTATTTTACCCAAAAGAGGACTTGTCAAAACTGTCTCATGTTTTTTATACCACTACACTCCTTTTTTGGTGAATGGGTAGGGGTACAATGTACCCCATACTCATTTACATGGGTTGGTCAGGATCCGGGGGCCCCCTTATTAAAGCGGGCTTCCAGATTATGATAAGCCCCCTGTCCGCAGACCCCCACATCCACTGGCAAGGGTTGTGGAGATGAGACGAACCTCAAAGCACCCTCCCCATGTTGAGGTCTGGTATGGTTCTGGGGGGGGTGCTCGCTCATCCCCACCCCCTCCTGCTATGTCAGGGCTGCGTGGTCGGATAAGGGTCTAGTTTAGATTTTGGAGGGAACCACTACGCCATTTCATTTTTTAATTTGGTGCTGAAGGGCCTGGTACAGACTTTGGGGGGGACCCTACGCAATTTTTTTTAAAAATGTTGGCGCGGGTCTCCCCTTAAAAACCATACGAGACTTGAAGGGCCTGTTACGGACTTTGGGGGGGGGGGGGCAACACAATGCTTTTTCAGTGATTTTTATCCTCATTGCCAGGGGCCGGAATTACATTACAGCCGCAAGCACGTTTTAAATGACAATTTTTCCTTTACAAATATCATTTTGCAGTGGCACTGTTCTAAACATCACAGAAATGCATCCTTTTACTTGCCTACTAAGGGGACCCCCTAGGCATGATATTTAAAGGAATATTTCATTTTTATTTTTTCACTTTAAGCATTATTAAAATCACTGCTACACTTTTTAGGGCAATAACTTGAATATTAGTCTTTAAAATTAGCACTTTTGAGTGTTCATGTTCGAGTCCCATTGGTTTTAACAGCGTTTGCGTGTTCACAAAAATGTTGTGCCTGTTCGCAAGTTCTGGTGGGAACCGAACCATGGGGTGTTCGGCTCATCCCTACTCCTCGCCTGGTTGCCCCCACACATGCTCGACACCCTATGAACCAAATAAGTTTATCTTGGTCTCATCAGACCACAGGACATGGTTCCAGTAAGCCATGTCCTTAGTCTGCTTGTCTTCAGCAAACTGTTTGCAGGCTTTTTTGTGCATCATCTTTAGAAGAGGCTTCCTTCTGGCAACAGCCATGCAGACCAATTTGATGCAGTGTGCAGCATATAGTCTGAGCACTGACAGGCTGACCCCCACCCTTTCAACCTCTGCAGCAATGCTGGCAGCATTCATATGTCTGTTTCCCAAAGATAACCTCTGGATATGACACTGAGCATGTGCACTCAACTTCTTTGGTCGACCATGGTGAGACCTGTCCTGTTAAACCGCTATATGGTCCTGCCCACCGTCTCCGGCTCAGTTTCAGGGTCTTGGCAATCTTCTTATAGCCTAGGCCATCTTTATGTAGAGCAACAATTCTTTTTTTCAGATCCCCAGAGAGTTATTTGCCATGAGGTGCCATGTTGAACTTCCAGTGACCTGTATGAGAGAGTCAGAGCGATAACACCAGATTTAACACACCTGCTCCCCATTCACACCTGAGACCTTGTAATACTAACTAGTCACATGACACTAGGGAGGGAAAATGGCTAATTGGGTCCAATTTGGACATTTTCACTTAGGGGGGTACTCACTTTTGTTGCCAGCGGTTAAGATATTAATGGCTGTGTGTTGAGTTATTTTGACAGGGCAGCAAATTTACACTGTTATACAAGCTTTACGCTCACTACTTTACATTGTACTAAAGTGTAATTTCTCCAGTGTTGTCACATGAAAAGGCATAATAAAATATTTACATAAATGTGAGAAGTGTACTCACTTTTGTAAGATACTGTATGCAACTTATGTTATCAGGTATAGCACCGTCTTATACTTCTATTTTTATACTAAATGTTATGTGGTCACCCTAGAGGGATTGGCAGCTGAATTTATTGCTATTAATTGCTATTTTTATTTGTTTTATTATCATCTTCTTTATATATATACTTTTCTTTTGGTTACACCTGGCAGTGCATTGGTTCTTCTATTTTTTACATGTTCCACTGAGATCTCCCTTTACTCCTGTCCTGTAGACGTATTATTAAGTGAGACGACATCTCTACAAAGAGAATGAAATCCTCTATCAGACAGCTGCCACTTCAACAAATGTCCTTATTAGATGATTTTCCCTCTATTCCTTTTCAAGTACACATTCAAAAGTTAAGATTTTTCCCTTACTTTCAATACAGGTTACAATGGTCACCAGGCCAAGTACAGAGGGTGTCACAGACAGCAAAAAACATCATACCCATTCTCTACCCTATTGACAACTAAAAAAGGGTTGGTTTTAGGTACACTTTGAACAACATATAGTCATGGCATCTTTCTTTGTAGGCTTTTGATTTGTTACTACAATTGAAGCTCTGCATACAAAATAGACAACACTATGCCTCCAATAACATCATCTGGTTTTATTCCTATAACAATCTTCTTATAAAGTAAATAATGTTGCAAGGGATGGAGCCCATACAAAAATATGTCATCATTCATATTATCCTAACAAGGAAATATATCTAAATCTCGTATCACTATGATACAGAAACTGGCAATGAATGGACATGATAAGTATAATTATGGCAACAGGTAATCTCAGGACACGTCCATCATAAAAAATCCTCAAATGATTTAAAGCAGTTCTTCAGTTCCCCCCACCCTTAAAAAAACACACAAATTTCCGCAAAAAACAAATGCTTGAAGTATATCTTTTTTATTTTTTACTTTGAATAGAATAGAGAAGGACTGTTTTAGGCGATACATGTCTCACTGAGAAGATTTCCATTTACTTCTGTCCTATAGACATACTGCAGCTGCTGACTTTTATCAAATGGACGCCTGTCCAGGGATCCAACTCTGTCCTCTCCTGGACCAGTTCTTTGACAGTTTTTGGGTCTCCGGCACCACCATGCTAACTGTGGGAAGCCGGCTGTGACTTCTTGAGGTTTCACAGCCAGTTTCCCACTGCTCATGCATAGGATGTGCTGTGTTGTGTGAATGGTCCTGCAGCCTGCTGGAACCTGTGACTTGTCCCAAGTTGTTATGGCAGAGAGGGGAGACCGAACTTCTGCTTAGATCGCCTAGGCAAGCTGGGTGGAAGTGGGAGTGGGTACCTGTCATAACCAGGTAGCCGCTCCTCAAAAAAAATATATATATATATATAAGTTGAAGAGGATGGGGGGGGGGGAGAGAAAGCAGAAAAATGGAAATTTCCCTTTTGGGTGAAGTTCTGCTTTAATG
This sequence comes from Glandirana rugosa, assembly GCA_018402905.1. Lineage (NCBI taxonomy): Eukaryota > Metazoa > Chordata > Amphibia > Anura > Ranidae > Glandirana > Glandirana rugosa. The sequence goes on along the minus strand of BLSH010511829.1, from coordinate 104,288 downwards.
GGAAATGTCCTGTCCATATCAAGCTTTAGTTCAGAACTGTCAAACTGGTGTTATTTTGGCCGCATGCAGCCCTTTCACCCCCTGACTTTTTAGGCTAGCCATATACCTGTACATTTTTCTCCATCTATGCTAAACAGTATAGTGGAATAATATGTACTAAAAATATGAGTGGGTGACTCAGGGCCACCCACTGCTCAAATTTTAACTGATTCAGCAGGAATTGGTTGAAGTTCATGCTGTGTATAGCCAGAATTAATGTCCCTTTTTAAGGGTCTAAGGGTTTGAATTTATTCATTCATTGAAGCCCCAACTCCTTTTTTTAAAATTTTCTATGGGCTCTGTGATAGTTGCAATTAATAAAATATTGTCAGTAACTAAACCATTATAATATTTTTCTGTTATAAAGTAGGCAAATGATTCCACTCAGTTTGGCCCACTTTTTTATCTGAGTTATGCATGCCTGTTTTAGATACTCGATAATTGAATGGACCAAATTAAGAATATGATGACCATCTTGAACTATTCCCATAGGCCCTTTGTTGGCCGCACTTTTGGACTAGGGTGGAGGCCCCTGTACCGGGTACACCAGCCCTGTTCCCCCTCACTATTTTTTTTTTCCATTTCTGTTGAGTCCTTTCTTTCTGACCAGATTTTTGTTCTTAGCTCCCAGCCTGTTCTTACCTTTTATTCCTTTCCAGGTTCTAACACTCAGTGAGGCCCATGCCAACACCCACAGTGTACCACAACAGTGAATTCTAACCACATGCCGCCTGTTCTTAGTACTTTTACTGTGAGCAGGCAGCAGCTACAGGCTCAGCGACATAATAGTATGTCACTAGCACATGTACATTGGCATGCCCTCTAGGGCACACAGTGGTGCAATCCTGTGACTGCTGTGTCTGGTGGACACAGCAGATCACAATACTCAGTACATGGCCAATGTGAGCGGTCAGGGTATAATGTGATTGCATATGACCAATCATAGCGATCACATGATTACAATGTAAACAAAACAGACATGACTGCTTACTTACTATTGTTATGCTCTGATGGGCCCACAGCTATCACATGGTACCTAGCATCCTGTATAATGTGATTAGCTGTAGCCAATCACAGATCACAATGCCAGATAGTAAGCAATTGAGCTGCAAGTTTGAAAATGACTTGCTAAGCTATTGCTAGACTTGCCAGGCTTCACAAGTTTGTTGCACCAAGTTCGCATCGCATGACTCCAGATCAAATTTCTTTGCAAATATTCTGCAAGTCTGCTTCAAGTTCTGGTTCAGTTATGTTGTGCAATAGTCATCCCACCACAGGGGTCACTGTGGCTGAATTTTTTGTAGACTTTCAGAGCTCTTGCTGTAGACTCACCACTGCAACTTTGCTCTTGTTAGAGACTTGTCTTGCTAAAGAAGTTTTAACTAGAACAAGTGCTCTGCACAACTGTACAACTTGCCATTGAAAATGTGCAGAAATTTAACAGACTTACAAATCAACACTTCCACAAATGTGTGGCAAGTTATCCTTGCTCTCTGGGGTAGTAATCAAGCTGTCTTGAATGAAAGCCTTCCATGACTTTTGGCCTAATGTTGTAAAGGGCTGCGCAAACTGTCGGCGCTATATAAATCCTGTATAATAATAATAATAATAATAATAATAATAATGACAGTTACAACTATTGCTTATAACAGTAAACATTACTGTGATAAGCAATAACCGTGTAAAAAAAATACCTGATCACGACCCACCAGTAGTTCCCTGTGAGGACACTGAACTACTTTGTTGAACGTATGTAAAAAAAATCTAAAAAAAAGAAGATCCTTTCCTTTCAAAAAAGTTTGAAAAATTGAAAAAAAAAAGATTTATTTATTTAATTATTTTTATATATACTTTCACCAGTCAGTATCCTTGATTACTGCCACACCAGTCATGTGATAACACTATACTGCAATGGTGACTGTATATTAAAATAATTGAGAAAAAAAAAAAGTATTTAATCTCTTTATTTTCCAAAAATTGTGACAAAAAATTACAACTTCAAAAAAAATCACAATGCCTCTTTCTAAATACCTTGGACTTTCTACTTTCCAAAAAAGAGGTCACATAGGGGACATTTGTACTGTCTTGTCATTTTAGAGCCTCAAGAAATGAGATAGGCCATCAGTACATCAGGATTGATCAATTTTCAAATATATATACCATTTTTGGCCTAAATTTAAGAAAAAAATTTAAATTTTTTTGGCATTTTTTCATTTATATAGCAAAAAAAGAAAAAACACAGCGGTGAATAAATACCACCAAAAGAAAGCTCTATTTGTGGGAAAAACAATGATAGAAAATTAATTTTTGTGCAGTGTTGCATGACCGAGCAATTGCTAGTTAAAGTAGTGCAGTGCTGAATAGCAAAAAATGGGAGTAAAACCTTCTGGTGGTCAAGTGGTTAAAGCATCTCTACATTATTCCTATATTTGAGCTGATATCCTCATAACAGTCTCCCCAAACATCAGAATATATGTAAAGATTCCTGATGTGCATAGGTGATGGTGACATCATAAACAGGGTGACATAATTATCTTCCATCTGCAAAAGAAAAGTTATAGGGCCTGATAAAATGAAAGGCAAGCATTTAAATAACATAGAGCGCTTATTGTACTTTGTTTTATCATTTAAAATAAGCTTGGAGGATATAAGAACTATATGCTGTTATAAATGAAATAGAAAAGGGGAGGATGAAAGGATTCAAGTGATATCACATTATTCCAATGAAGCAAGCAAGCAGCATACACATCTCCAGTGCTGGCAAGCATTATGTCAATAAACAGTAAGAAACAAAATGGAATCAGATGGCTGCAGCATCTTACAAACAAACACAACATCTGCTGAGTTTACACAGCCTGTCTTATATCATAAGTGGCTTAGCTTAAAAAATATCTCCATCCAAGACTATTTACACCCATTCATCTACATCACATTTTCCAGAAATTCTTGTCTCTGTCTAACGGTAATTAATCAAAATGTTATGTCTTTTTTTTTTTTTGGTGTTTGTCTATTCAAATGCAGCTAAATTGTAACCATAAGATCAAAGCCCCAATTAGGCAAATTCACAAACAGAAAAACATGCTTATGAAAGTGTATGTAAATCACACACGCACAGTTATCAGCCTGTATAAGTGCCACCATTGTGGAAGGCCTTTGTTGTTGACAGAGTACTTTCAGATGAAGAGCTTGGAGATGCTGTGTGTGTGTCAGCATCCTTTGCTGAAGACTACTTTATTTGTTTAAGTCATCATCACAATTGGCCATTATAGGACAGAGATTCCAGACGATCAAACAAAAACTACTAAGGATTTGCCTAAATAAATTAGGCCATTTTCGCTTCAGCGGCTAAAGGGGATTTGTTTTCTTTGGAATCTGAACAGCTTCAAAATTTTGGTAACTAATAGGATGTCAGCCCACCAACAAAGTCCTGTCTGCATAAAAGTACGCCATTAGATGTTTGTCTTCTGGGTATATTGTTTTCTAATAACTGAACTTGTTATAAAATTGCCTATTTCGTATTTGGCTTTATAAAGTTCACAACAATTGAATCATTGAATAATGATTTTTGAATATTTACTTGCAACAGATACTAGAGAACCACTTCAAAATTTTGGTAACTAATAGCATGTTAGCCCACCAACAAAGTCCTTTCTACATAAAAGTATGTTCATTAGATGTGTGCCTTCCGGGTATATCATTTTCTATTTGGGTTTTGTGTATTTGGTTCTATAAAGTTCACAACAGTGATTTCTGTGATTTCTGAATATTGACTTGCAAAAGATTGGTAGAGAATATTTCTCCCAATTCTAAGACTTTGTGCAGTGCATTCTATAAATGCACTCAATTGCTTATGATTTTGCATATTATATTATATCCAATCAATCAATACAGAATATTAGGTTATAGGCTGAAAATGTCAGTTACTACTTTTTATGCAACAATGGTCTCCTGGGTTCACCTTTTAAATATTTTTTTTACAAAAAGTCAGATTGTGGTTTGTATACTAGAACAATGTTTTTTTAATTTATGGCCATTCACTCCCTAAGTTCTTTTGATGGCAGAAAAGAATCAACTAAACTTCATGTAAAGTGTAGAACTCTTGGTACACCATATGACACTCCTCAAACTACTGTGATACCATGCTGCTTATTTGATGATTATTAATTCAATGAGTCTATACCACTTGACCACTGGGCACTTAAACCCCCTTAACAACCAGACCAATTTTCAGCTTTCAGTGCTCTCACATTTTAAATGACAATTACTCAGTCATGCAACACTGTACCCATATGAAATTTTTGTCATTTTTTTCACACAAATAGAGCTTTCTTTTGGTGGTATTTAATCACCGCTGGGTTTTTTATTTTTTGCGCTATAATTTAAAAAAGACCGAAAAGTTTGTAAAAAAAATGCATTTTTCTTCGTTTCTGTTATAAAATTTAGCAAATTAGTAATTTTTCTTCGTAAATTTTGCCCAAAATTTATACTGCTACATATCTTTGGTAAAAAAAACAAATTTGTGTATATTATTTGGTCTTTGTGAAGGTTATAGAGTCTACAAGCTACGGTGCCAATCACTGAATATTGATCACACCTGATGTACGGACGGCCTATCTCATTTCTTGAGACCCTAACAAGCCAGGAAAGTACAAATACCCCCCAAATGACCCTTTTTTGGAAAGTAGACATTCCAGGGTATTTAGTAAGAGGCATGGTGAATTTTTTGAAGTTGTATTTTTTTCCCACAATTCTTTACAAAATGAAGATTTTTTTTCACAAAATTGTCATATGTTAGCAGGTTATTTCTCACACCCAGCATATGCATACCACAAATGACACCCCAAAATACATTCAACTACTCCTCCTGAGTATGGCAATACCCCATGTGTGAGACTTTTACACAGCCTGGCCACATACAGAGGCCCAACATGCAGGGAGCAACGGTGTGTATGTGGCTAAGCTGTGTAAAAGTGTCACACATGTGGTATCGCCATACTTGGGAGGAGTAGCAGAATATTTTTTGGGGTGTAATTTTTGCTAGGTACATGCTACGTGTTAGAAATATTGTATAAATGGACAACTTCGGTCTTTTTTGGGCATTTCCATTGTCCTGGTGCTCCAGGGCCTTCAAAAGTGCAAGAGGTAACTAAGAAATGATATGTGTAATTTATGCTCCTAGAACGCCTGATGGTGCTCCCTGCATGTTGGGCCTTTGTATGTGGCCCGGCTATGTAAAAGTGTTAGAGGCCCAACATGCAGGGAGCACCATGAGGTGTTCTAGGGGCATACATTTCAAATCTAATTTGACTACCTTTTACACTATTGTCAGGCACTGTAGTGGCACAGATGGGCAGTGTAGTGGCACGGATGGGCAGTGTAGTGGCACGGATGGGCAGTGTAGTGGCACGGATGGCCAGTGTAGTGGCATAGATGAGTCACGGATGAGAACTGATGTGGTATGGATGAGCATGAATGAGACACAAATGAGCCATGGATGGGGATGGATGAGTCATGGATGGGGATGGATGAGCATGGATGGGGATGACTGAGCATGGATGGGGATGACTGAGCATGGATGGGGATGACTGAGCATGGATGAGGATGGATGAGCACGAATGGGGATGAATGAGCATGGATGGGGTGACTGAGTACGGAAGAGGATGACTGAGCACGGATGGATATGGATGAGCATGGATGGGGATGACTGAGCATGGCTGGGTGGGTGAGCATGGACGGATGGATGGGTGAGCATGGCTGGGTGGGTGAGCACTGCTGGGTGGGTGAGCATGGATGGATGGATGGGTGAGCATGGCTGGGTGGGTGAGCACTGCTGGGTGGGTGTGCATGCATGTATGGCTGGGTGAGCATGGATGTATGGCTGGGTGAGCATGGCTGGATGGATGGATGAGCATGGATGGATGGCTGTGTGAACACGACTGGGTGGGTGAGCATGGGTGGATGAATGGGTGAGCATGGATGGTTGGCTGGGTGAGCACGGCTGGGTGAGTGAGCATGAATGGATGGATGGGTGAGCATGGCTGGGTGGGTGAGCATGGATGGGTGAACATGGCTGGGTGGGTGAGCATGGATGGATGGATGGGTGAGCATGGATGGATCGCTGGGTGAGCAGGGCTGGGTGGGTGAGCATGGATGGGTGAGCATGGCTGGGTGGGTGAGCATGGATGGAGGAATGGGTGAGCATGGCTGGGTGAGCACGGCTGGGTGGGTGAGCATGGATGGATGGATGGGTGAGCATGGATGGATGGCTGGGTGAACATGGCTGGGTAGGTGAGCATGGATGGATGAATGGGTGAGCACGGCTGGATGGGTGAGCATGGATGGATGGCTGCTTGAGCATGGATGGGTTGATGAGCATGTATGGCTGGATGGGTGAGTATGGCTGGGTGAGGATGGCTGAGCATGGATGGATGGATGGGTGAGGATGGGTGGCTGAGCATAGATGGGATGAGGATGGCTGGGTGGGTGAGCATGGATGGATGCATAGGTGGCTGAGCATGGATGGGGTGAGGATGGCTGGGTGGGTGAGCTTAGATGGATGGTGGGGGTTGCAGCCTGTCACTTAGCAGCGCTGTGGGCATTACACATCCTGCCCACAGTGCTGCAGCATGTCCTCTCTCCCCCTCTCTCCCCCTCTCCTCTCACAATGCACCGATCATTTGACGGAGCGATCACGTGGTAAAAGGCCGCTCACAGCGGCCATTCACCGCAATCCATGATGCGCAGGGCCCCCTGGACCCGGCTGTCACGGATATTCCCATGTGTGCACCCCAGGGAGCGCGCGGGAAGCGTGTTCATGGGAGGACATCATAGTACGCCCTCCCGGAGTTAAACAACCACCCTGTAGCCATCATTTGGCTATGGGCCAGTTGTTAACTGGTTAAAGCCCAACTGGCCTTTCAGTTTAAAACTAGCTAAATATATCCAAGGTGCATCACAACAAAAGGTGTACAAAGTCTTATAGAAATTCACTATTCCCTGAAAAGAAAAGCCTGTCCCCTGCCAGCATGCTGTAGAGAAAGAAGTCTTTTCTCTATGTGGAAGCAATGGTCTCCCTGCAGAGGTCTCCAATGCACCCTGCTGAGACAGATCTGGATAAGCATCACAAAGTACAATCCCTTTCAGCTCCCAGCCAAAGGCAAAAAAGGCAAAGACTCTTTCGGAACCCTAATTCAGCCTACTGAGCGAAACCTTTTAGGAATTGCCTAGCTGCTAAAATTCATGCACACACCATATTCATGCTTCTGTCACAGACCGCTAGATACAAATCAACGGAAAAAATAATTGATAGATGGTGTTTCAGAGTGTTCTAGAAAGCCTTGTGGAAGCAATTTGACCAACATATAACGGTTGATTTACCAAAGGGGTTGAGAACATTCACTCAATAAATTATAGCTGTGTTCACTTTGGATACCCAGTCATGTGCAGATTAAATAAATACACAGGAATGCGATTTTCATATAATTGGATCATTGACGTTAATGAATTTATTGACATTAATCTATTGTTACTGAAGGAGAAAGGGGGAGAAAAATACAGACTGTGGCTTACCTTGGGACAACTATATGTGACAGTACCAATGGACTAGGTTATTACAATTTCCCTGAGATCAGTTGTTCATGGATACCATAGTCTGCAGTCACATCACAGGATTTTTGCCCAATCTGGCTACGTCTGTGGACACCTTGGTTCAAAGGGTAATGTTGCTAGCCACTCTTGAACTGGTTACATCTTTATTGACAATCGAGTAGTTTGTGGTCAGACTTATTATAAGTAGGCATAGGGGGAAATTTACTAAATCTGGAGAGTGCAAGATCTGGTGCAGTTGTGCATGGTAGCCAATCAGCTTCTAACTTTAGCTTGTTCAATTACATATTATTATTGTTATTGTTATTGTTATTGACAATAACATCTGGAAGCTGACTGGTTTCTATGTAGAACTGCGCCTAATTTTGCACGCTCCAATTTAGTAAATCAACCCAATAGTGTTTATATATTGAGTGTTATACAAAAGGCCAAGCAGCTTACTGTTTTTCCTATTTTTTTCTAGAATATGATATGTTTTTCGACATTTCTGTCCCTTAGCAGCAGTTGTGTAGTCATTACACCCTTCATCATATTCTTTACATTCGCAAATTAACTTATCCTTTAATCTAATTACTTCCAAGATCTTGCATTGGTAGGAGAGAAAGACAATAATCTATTCACTATTCCATGCTGGAGTAAAGAGAATGTTTAGCTGGAAAGCTGTGTGTCCAGTTGGGATAAGGCCAACACTAATTTAACCTCTGGTCAAACGGTTGGGAGTTAGCTAGTTTCCTTTTTCCTCTTACATCACTCCTAAGGATTCAGACAAAAATAATATGGTCCAGATTATATGACATTACAGGCACGAGGGAGGATAGTGTTGAAACCCCTCTGAGACAAATGATCCCCTGCAAACCAACAGCTGTAGGACTGATATAAACAACTATAATATTCATTTCCTCGTGGCTTTAATTACACAGGCTAAACAGCTTTTTTTTTGCCTATATTGCCTATCATGCATTTGAGTACATGTATGAGAGCTGTAGAATCTCCTGGTTAACAAGTGGCACAATAGAATGAGTTTATTCTTCTTCTGCTTATCCAAATTCTAAATTAAATAGTGAACAATGCTAAGCTCATTTAATAGCAGATGTTTGTTCTCACCAAGTTTGAGAAACATAAAGCATTTTAAACTAAAATTGAATCTGAACCCAGAAAGCATGGAATATGCAGCAGCTACAGTCCTTGGATGTGATAGCTGCATTCATTTTCTTTTTTTTCAGATGTTTTTCCTTATTTATATTCGGTAATCCTGCCAGTAACACTTTCTGTCCTAGAGTGATAACACTCACCAACTGTACTGTATTTATGGTGGACCAGTAGCAGCCCGTCCATTTTATACTAGTAATGGAGGTGATCAGTGACTTATATCGAGACTATAATAGTTTGGGGGGCAGTCTGACACTAACACAGTGATCGGCGCTAAAAATATACACGGTCACTGTACTAATGACACTGGCTGGGAGGGGGTTAAACATCTAGGGGCAATCAAAGGGTTAAATGTGCGCCTAACAGTGCTTGGTGCATTCCCTGCGTGATGTTTTACTAAGGGATGTGACCGTTTTTATATCCCGCTTTGCAGGAAAACCAATACCGTCACATCCCTGCTAACAGAACAGAGCTCTGTATTGTTTACATTCACAGAGCTCTGTCCTGTCATCCTCTTTGTTGATCAGTGGGTGCTGACAGTCAGTCATTTGCTGGTGCCCATTGATTGGCTTGTGCTGTGTGCAAGGCCCCTACCCGGAAGTGCTGGATTATGTACTAGATACGTGATCCATCGCAGGAGAGCAACTACCACTTTACTCCTATGTGAGGCAGTTGACAAGCGACTATAGTATTTTCTTTATGCCTGCTTTTTGCCTTCGTACCACCCTATTACTGGCAAATCTTCTATTGTCTGTATTTAGTAGTAGTTAGTTAAACTCAACTTGTTCCGTAATGTTAAGGACAATTTGAAACTCATCTAGGTGTCTTCCTTAGCCAAGGAAGTCCAGTTGGATATGATTAAACACCATGACCTAAAGAACTGAGAACCTGCACAATCATAATTTCACAAAATGAACTAACATGGGTTATGGTTGGCCAGCCGAGTATTAGCAAGGCAATTCCTGATAAAATGTCCTGGCAAAAACCCTAAAATAAATAATTCTTCTTTCTAGTTCTCATGAGAGATTATAATCAAGCCCCCAAAGTTGCGGTAAAGCTCTTCAAACTCTATCTCAGAGCCAACGTAATGGCTTAGGCCAAGCTAGTGCCTTTCTGCAAAAACAGCTAAAGCACAGTAAATCTTTTTAGCAAATATGGCACAAGTGACTAAACTAGAGTGGGACTATACATCAGCCCACAATTATAAACAGTGCTCCACATTTCAAGTAGCACTTGTAATAATTAAGCTATTAATGATCACCCAGAGGTCTATATAGATCACCTCCAGTAGCTGGAGGTACTCATTTTCCAGTCTGATGGGAGATTGTCCTCTGAGTGCTCCTGATCTATTCCTGAAACAAAGTATCAAAATATGGTACTTGTGACACTATTAATGTATGGTGTGGCTTGCACTAGGTCCTGGTGCTCAGGAGGTCTGTAAATGGCACCTGCCATACTTAATGATATATTTGGCCCATCTAAGGCCATTCATAACCCATATTAGTCAATTATTTGAAATGTTATTGTACATATTTGCATAAATAGTGCATAAATAAAAGGTTCTCTTTTTCCTTATTTATTACTTTTGTTTTAGTTTTCACCAGATGCTGGTGAATTAAGGTAATCAACAGTCTCTTACATCACTCTGCTAAATATATATGCTTGAGATCCCAGGTCTACAGACTTCCTGGAGCCCATACAAGGAGGTCCCACTTTCCATGCTGAATGTTTAATTTCAATAAGTTATGTCATGATCATGAAGAATGTGCTTAGAAGAGGGCTAACTAACCTCCAAAACCCCAAGGTTAAGAAGAGCTGAGACAGGAGCCATGGTAGGAATATTTATCCACTGAATCCATAATAAATAAGTCATTGGTTTAGCTCACTAGTAGAGTTGAGCGAACCTGAACTGTAGAGTTCGGGTTCGTACCGAACTTTGGGGTGTCTGGGATCCGGACCCGAACCCGGACTTTTCAAAAAAAGTTTGGGTTCGGGGTTCTGGTATTTTATTCCACGTGTTGAATAGCTGCCAAGGGCAGCCAATCAACAAGTGTTTCACTGGTTTGCCCTTAGAAGCCATCATAGTCATGCCTACTAATGACATGGCTGTGATTGGCCAGTGCATCATGTGACCCAGCCTCTATATGGGGTTGGAGTCACCGTGCTGCATGTCATATGCTCTCAGGCTAGTTTAGGGAGAGGATGCTGCTGGCTCTGTGAGGGACAGATTTCAGATATTATAGAACATCTCATCCTGCATTACTGAACGATCTGATTGTGGACTAGGTAGAGATTACCAGTACTGCTGCTTTGAGGGACAGATTGCAGACCTCATCCTGCTGCACAGAACGATCTGACTGGACTAGGTAGAGTCTGCTGCTTAGAGGGACAGTTTATTGTTCTAAAATCATCTCCAAGTTCTATAGGGAAAGGTTCCAGCTGTTGCTTTAAGGGACATTTTATTTTTCTAAAATCATCTCCAAGTTCTATAGGGAAAAGTTCCAGCGGTTGCTTAGAGGGACAGATTATTGTTCTAAAATCATCTCCAAGTTCTATAGGGAAAGGTTCCAGCTGTTGCTTAGAGGGACAGATTATTGTTCTAAAATCATCTCCAAGTTCTATAGGGAAAGGTTCCAGCTGTTGCTTTAAGATTATTGTTTCTTGCACAAAATTAAAAAGTGCATCTACATTGCTGGTTTAAGAAAAAAAAAAAATATTACAAAAACGACATTTGCGGCCAACGGTGCATTTCTTGCACAAAAATAAAAAAAATGTCTACATTGCTGGTTTAAAAAAAAAAATTCTAAAAACTACATTTGCGGCCAGCGGTGCATTTCTTGCACAAAAATAAAAAAAAACAGTGTTGGCTACCTCCTCCTCCACCGCCACTTCCACCGCCTCCTCAACCTCCAACTCAACATCCACCTCCATTTTTTATTTTTTTATGTGATTTTAGCTTAAAAATTATTTTAAGTTATTTCCCTATCCCCATTTCTTTGTAGGGCACTTGTCCGACTCTTACCCCCATTTTCCTTCCTTTTGCAGACCTCTAGGACTTGCCAGGACTTTGTTTCAGCCATTTTTTGTGCCTAAAAGTTCGGGGTCCGGGATAAAGTTCAGGTCAAGTTCGGTCCCAAATCCGGACTTTTTCCCGAAGTTCGGCCGCACCGGCCGAACCCGAACTTCCAGGTGTTCGATCAACTCTACTCACTAGACTTCACATTTAATTGAAATGGCACTTTTGGATGGACTGATCATATAATTGAGCTGTCAAATTAATAGCATAGAACCCTGAAACTGCCAATGGTGGCATATTGCAACTTGTATGGCACAGCTCTCATCATAGAGGACCTATTTCCTCCTCCTGCTCTCTTTCTCTCTTCTCTGCAATAATCTCCATTTGACTATCATTTATCAATGAAAAGATGTATTGCCCTGCATTATGCACACTGGTATTGTTGCTTATTTGTGTCTGCTCCACCTCTATTACTCCATCCACCTGTACATGCTCAATATATGTTCCTCTGTCCACCTATACCTGTTCCACCTTGGTTCCTAGGTCCATCTGTAACTGCTCCACCTCTATTTATCTATCCAACTGTATATGCCCAGCCTCTGTTCCTCTATCCACCTGTACCTGCACCATCTTTGTTCCTCTGCCCGTCTGTCCCTGGTCCACCTCTATTCATATGTCCATCTGTACCTGCATCACCTCTGTTCCTCTTCCTATATTTCCCTGTGCCATTTCTGTTCCTCTGTTCCTCTATGCCTGCACCACCTCTGTTCCTCCACCCCCTGTATCTGCCCCACCTCTGTTCCTCTGCTCACCTGTCCTTGTACTATATGTTCTACTCTGTTTCTCTGTCTCCCTACACCTGAACTGCCTCTGTTCTATGTCTGCAGCAGAACTCAAAAAGTGAACACCTTAATCTATAAATATTAGTTGGCAAGCAGTAGAATTGGGAAGTCTCTATCATGCAGAGAGAAGACTTCTAGAACCCAATATAAACACACACACATACGGTCTGTTTAATGCAAATGATCTTTTGTAGGATATCGTTTTAAAATCCAATGCATTTCTATTTCTATTCATGTTAATCCCCACTAATCAAAATATGTATAAGTGGTTTATCCCATCACCAGCTTTGGATATGTTGTGACTACACAATATACTGCCTTGCAGATTTGAAAATATAGGCTAAAACAATATGTCAGAAGATTATATTAGTTGCTGATATCTGTTTCTACCATAATATGGCATTCTTGTCCCTGAGCTCTGATGGGATGTATGTAGTGTGAGATACCCAAATATCTCTTTTCCTTCTGGGATTTTTTTCCCACTTATGTTCTGAGCTATTTGAAAGTATTTTGTAATCTGCATTCCTCCTTGGAGAGGACATTGTGATATTGGGGAAGGAACTTAAACAGGGATGGAAGAAAGGTTTCCCTAGTGGGTCAGTTTATGGGGCTTGAGCGTCTTACAGCACATGTGCAGTGCTGCTGGGAGCTGTATTTTTATCCAGAATTCCGATTACTAGATGGAATGCTGAAATGAATGAAGCATACACAGGCCTGTTTTAGCATTTTCTCCAGCTGGGAAATGATTGTTGGAGAGAGCCAGGCTAATTTTGTATGTTTTTGGACATTAATATACTAAGGTGTTCATTATGAATAGTATTTATTGTCCATATTCATAACCAATTACTATTTCTATATGCCGTCTTTTTAATAGGGTTTATTAATTGATTATGTTGGCTCCATAAATTGACATTCTGAGTGATATCGTGGGCAAAGGAGGGGGGCAAGGAAGAGGTAAATGCTGTTTTTAAAATTGAAAATTAAAGTGTACCTTCACTCAAAAGTCAAAGTACTCCTATCCCCAACCCGTAACACATTTGAGGATTTTTTTTTTGTGGAGCGAGTACCTTTATTAACAGGCACTTTTCTCCTAATTCCTCAATTCTTGCCTAGGTAAAAATTATTTAATTAGTCCCAACTCCTCTCCCACCCCCCCAGACTCCTGGGGACATGTCACATGTCCCAAGAGGCTGCAGGATCGGTCTCAGTGTGCGTTGTGATTTTGCGTATTCGCAGTCCAAAGCTGGCTGTAAGTACTCAGGAAGCCACAGTCAGCTCCCAAATCCAAGATGGTGGTGTCAGGGATCCACAGTGGTGAGAAGAATTAGCTGTGGGAAGACAGCGCCCGACTCCAGGGACTGGTAAGTACTTGATTTTTAAAAGCTGCTACAGTATTTTGTTGCTCTTACAAAGCATACAGGGAAAAGCTTATCTGTTTTCTGTTATCCATCAAGTTGTACCTTTAGTGCACTATTCCACACACTTTGATTCTAATCCGATGATCTGGGAGCTAATATTGCAGGTCTGTGTGTATTCCCATGCATTTGCAAACATGCCAACTGCAGACTTTTGCAATCTCTCAAATACAGAAAAATTGACATACCAGGTTGTTAATACTAAGAAGTTTTCTTAGCTACTATTGAAAATCAATCCTACCTGTGAAGTTAGAATCCAATTAGTGATATATGAGTAGAGTTGAGCGAACCTCTGGAAGTTCGGATTCTGCGGGTCCGTCCGAACTTCGGGACAAAGTCCGGGTCCGGGTCCGGACGGAACCCGAACGATCGCACGGACAACGAACCCCATTGAAATCAATGGGGACCCAAACTTTTAGGCACAAAAATGCCTGTAACAAAGTCCTGGAAAGCCCTAGAGGGCTGCAAAAGGAAGTAAAATGGGGGTAAGGGTAGGGCAAGTGCCCTACAAAAAAATGGGGACAGGGAAATAACTTTAAATATTTTTAAAAAAATAAAAACATAAAAAAAGCAAAAATGGAGGTGAATGTGGATCATCTTCAAACTGTGTCTGAAAAGTATTAATTAACGGTAGAAGCCATATAACTGTTCTAAAATCATCTTCAAACTAGGGCAAGTGCCCTACAAATAAATGGGGATAGGGAAAATAAATTAAAATCAAGTAAAAAAATGGGAAGGGGG
>BLSH010511829.1:55477-70111 GCA_018402905.1 Glandirana rugosa | reverse complement strand
TTTTTTTTTTATCTTGGATAGAGTAAGTGCCCGTTCACACAGGGGCAACTTGCAATCTGACTTGAGTTGCCTCAAGTCGCCCCAAGTCGCTTGACATTTGAAATCCCATTGAAATGAATGGGAGCATATTCCAAATCCTATCAACATTATTCGAAACTCACTTGTCCCCAGAACCCACAGTAGCCCTTTTGAACATAAAACCTGACGAAATCACTAGGCCACAGTTTAAACTACTCTTGCAGATCACAACGGCGGCGAAACAGACAATAGCTAAGGCGTGGAAATCGCCCCAACTTACCATAGCCGAAACCAAGAACAGGGTTACAAGAGCGATGATACATGCCAGGATAGAAGCTATTATCCTAGATAAGGTCAAATCTCAAGAGAAAATTTGGTCACCGTGGATGAAACACTTTGTACCGTCCAACTTTGACCACAGTCTCCTCACCCCCTGACTACACAGCACTCATTCTGCTGGCTAATCCACCAACCGCACGATATATATATTTACCATATCCACCACAGAGGGATTGGGTCTACTCGGGACTCATCAACACTCTATCATTCTGCTCAACTCTTCCTCTTACTCATCTTTCTCTTTTCCTTCTATCCTCTGACTGGTTTCTCTCCTCTCCTGTTACCCACCACTACGTTTCCCCCCCTCACCCCCTTATGACCAGGTCAGTGCCCCACTTTGTCCTCTTCCCTCCCAATACCTGGGCAACCTAGGGGTCTCATCTCCCCATCGACCCTACGGAGGTCACTCAGACCCAACCCATAGCCCCTTGTCTAGACTCAGGGGTTATACTCGGTCTTCGGACTTACACAGATCATAATAGACCTGTCTACCTCCTCGAGCGCAGTTTGCTCCCAAAGGGGCGCCGGGGTGGTAGCTGGCCCATTGGCCCAATGACCCTCTCAACTCTATTTGAGGATGACCACCTGAGTCGCATACAACCCACATAACTACAACGACGGCTTGACCTCCTCCACCCCCACTTCGACATAAGGACCTAGTGGTACATTCTTTTTGGTTTACAATGGTCACTACCATAGTCACCTGACCTACCTACTTATATGTTTTAATTTGTTATGGTTTCTATGCGAGACTCTTCTTTGTATTTTCATATTGTAAAACTCAATAAAAACCTTTGAAAAGAGAAATAGCCTCTAAATCACGCCTGAAAACCGTCTCAAATCTCCTGCCCATTCTTCTCAGTGTGTCTTTTCACATTGGAGCAATGCACTTGAGGGACATTTACAGAAGCCCTGCAAGCAGCATCTTTGGGGCAGTGCGGGAGCTGTACTGTATGCACTGCCCTGCCCATTGAAATGAATGAATTCAGCAGCGACGCTAACCGGCAAGGCATAGGGATGACATCCCTTTCCCAACCCCCTCCCCTCCTGGAGGCTGCTGGACCATTCATAAAGCACCACAGGAGCTCGTGCATGCACAATGGGGAGTCTGGTATGGTTCCTCAAGAAGCCACAGCCAGCTCCAGCATCCAAGATGCCAGTGCCAGGCCCCCCCCTGCCATAACAAGAACTGGCTGCAGGAGGACAGCTAGACACTGCTAAGTACCTGATTTTTAAAAGTCAGCAGCTATGATACTTGTAAAATTATAAAAAAGGAAGTTCCTCTTTATGCTACATTATATGAAAAATTCATATAAAAAAGAATGATCACATGTGACCTATTATAGCAAGGCGCTGTAGCTGTGAACAGTAGAGGCTGGCTGCTTCCAGAAACATTTATTAATCAGAACAAATAAGTGAGCACATAACAAGATGGTAGCACAACCACATAGTTTACATGGAAGACAAACATACTAATGGTTAAATGCATAATATTCAATGGAAAGGGGCATTATGGACTATTAAAAATGCTGTTTGCTATCCTACCATCTTTATAAATGGCTAGATTGCTGCAATTATGAGAACAACTTCATATTTTAGGATACTAGCTAGAGTATTATATTGGTCCTTACACCACTTGTCATCCAAAAGAACTGTAGAGCTATTCTTTTCATTTAGGGGTATTCGTTCATACAGCTTTTTTTCTATTTCAAATAATGTATTTAACTTAAAGTATATCTAAAGCCAAAGTATAATTTTTGTTTTCATTTTGGATAGAGCAGAGAATGTTTAAAACCCATTTTTTTATAGCCATTTGTGTCCAATTGTTCTGTAGAGACAACAGGAAGTAAACCTGGCCATACTCTACTAGTTCTTTTTTTTTTTTTTCAGCTAGCTGTTTACATGAAAGAAAAAAATAGCAATTCATACACATAAGGTGGATGAAGGAATCCCCTTCTGCCAGGACATTGGGGTTGATTTACTAAAACTGGAAAGTGCAAAATCTGGTGCAGCTGTGCATAGAAACCAATCAGGGGAGCATGGGGCTCAGGTAAGCATTAGGGGGGCTGAGGGGGCTGCTATACACAGAAGGTTTTTTTTATCTTGCATCAATGCATAGAATACATTAAGATAAAAAATCCTCTGCCTTTAGAACCACTTTAAGCTGCATAAAGGGTTCTTTACTGTTAACGCTGGTACAAGCTATAAGGAAATCTGGCGAATGATTGTCTGGTTTCCCTCAAGGTTTCACAGCAGGTCAGAACCGAGGAAGGAAATAGTGTATGAAACAACAAAGGCTTTTTTTGTTGTTTATTATTTCTGATCATGTGCAGTCTTTCATATCTCATATTTCACGTATGAAAATCATACAAAAATGGTACACATTAAACGAAAAGTGTTCGTTCTGTTTGCGCACATGAAAAATTTTGGAGTTTGTCCCTTTGGAAATTTTTGTTTGCAAAGTCATAATCGGATATCGAAAGTTGTGTACACACTGTACGAAAATCGAACGCTCGTGCCTCGTACGAAATTTTGCTTCCAATTTTCCCATAGTGTGTACCTCCCTTTAGGGAAGGATGTGAAACAAAAGTCAGTGATGTCAGCAGGGAATGAAGATACATTCAAAATACTATTAGATGTGTTTCTTATCGAATGCAATATACATGGATATAGAAAGAGGTAGTGACATAAACACATATACCCACACACCCTCTGGTTGAACTGGATTGACTAGAGCAGTGATGCAAACCGTGGCACCCCAGATGTTTTGGAACTACATTTCCCATGATGCTCATGCACTCTGCAGTGTAGTTGAGTATCATGGGAAATGTAGTTCCAAAACATCTGGGATGCCAAGGTTCTCCATCACTGGTCTTTATTCAACCTTACCAAATATGTAACTATGCTTCTGTCTTTAGGTATACTTAGTATACAAACCCAACAGTAAGGCTCGTTTCACAACAGGGCCGCCTGAGCTTTAGC
Organism: Glandirana rugosa; assembly: GCA_018402905.1. NCBI lineage: Eukaryota > Metazoa > Chordata > Amphibia > Anura > Ranidae > Glandirana > Glandirana rugosa. The sequence goes on along the minus strand of BLSH010511829.1, from coordinate 66,772 downwards.
GGTAAAACACAGTTAATTTGGGGCACTTTACTGCTTGTTATAGCAGCGGTTTGCTTTTAACCCCCCACAAGGGGTTAAACAGGGGTTAAAAGTGCCGGTTTGAGCGCAGCGCAGAAAGCTGAACATGATGGCCTATAGAATGGAAGTTAATGATAGTATCATCTACCTTTTTATATGTGACTTCTGTCCTAAGACTTTCCAGAGTTGCTAATACCACCTCCCTCCCTGCTTCATTTCTTGGGTCCCTAACATTGCTGCTCTCATCACCAGTTTTTTTTTGCATGCAGAATGGCAATTCATGTGAGTGCAAGACTCATGTTCTCCCATGTTCACACTTTCCTTTATTTTCTAATACTGTGCCATGCCCAGAGCTGTGCTGAAGTTTATAGGTGAGCACAGGACCAGCGTTGGGCTGCACTGAGAACATTTGTATCAGGTATTCCCCGTAGTCAAAAGATGCCGGCCAGTCAGGTGAGGAAGCAGGTGACTGTGACAGGTGATGGAAGCCTTAGTCAGTGGGAGGACCGTGCCCCTTGCCTTGTGGCGTGATGCTCACATGTGGGCCCACTGTGGCACAGGGTCAACCTAGAGACCTGGCCAGGTATTCACGAGAGCAAGACCTTGCATTAACATAAAGTTGTGGCTTCCTGTGGTGGAGAGAATCCATAAAACAGAGTTCCTGTATATGTCAAGTGTCATTTACAAATAGGGACACGGAAGACTGCCAAGGTATGGAACATGTTCTGCACCCCAATCCTAGAATGGTTAATTATCTTGAGAAGGGGGTCTCTTGGTCTGTTGGTTCCAGGCGTGAAGAGGTTAAATAGCTAGGAACCAAAGTGTGAAGAATCCCTTTAATGGCTTGAAGTTTCTATCCTGCCCTCTAAAGCAGCCTTTTTCAACCTTGGTGCCCAGGTACCTTGGGGTGCATTTTAGTTTCTTCAGAGGTACCCTGGCAAAATGCTTAAAAATTGTGCAAAATTGCCCAAAATTGATGTACAAGTCAGTGTGTGGTTCAAGCCTGCCTTTTGTTGCACAAAGCTACAGGTTTTCATTGTAAACATCACAACCTTTGACACTATGTGGGGTAGCCATCAGTGTCCTAACAACCGCTAGTTGTCATCGGTTGATAACAAGGTCTTCAGGCACCAGCACCGTGACCTTGTTTGACCCCCCCCCTTCCTCTGTTAACACTGGGGCAATGTTGACTGCGTGGGGGAGAGAAAATGAGAGAGAAGAAATACTGTAATACTAGTCAGTGTCCAAAAGTGTATTTGCATTGTAAGAATAAATTTCCTCTAATGCTGGGTGTCCTACATGCCTAGAGCCTGCAACATGTAAAACAGTTAGCTTAGTTTTTTGCAATTTAGAATGGAGTGCGTGAGTTTGTGCATAATGTTAAGGCCTCATGTACACTGGACGTTTTTACAGCTGCTGTTTTGGCTGGCGTTTTTTTCTGAAGCCAGTAAACTCCTCAGCATTTTATCATATGTGTCCATGTACACATAGGCTGTTATCAGCGTTTTTGACAGGGGCATTTCCTGGTTGGAAAAAACCCAGAACTAGTGGGTTTAAAGAGGAGTTTTTCAGCTGCAAAAATGCTCTAACTCTAAAAAACTCTAAAAAAATTGGAAAACTCATTCTACAGTTCTACATTTCTACAGCTAATGCTACTGGCATTTTTATAGCGTCCAGCGTGCACGAGGCCTAATCATTTTTCCCTTCACAGATCTGATTCCTGCCAAGGATTGAAAAAAAATCCTGCTCTTTTCTCCTGTGTCCCAGTCATGCAACATATCATGTGATCATATGACTGGAACACAAGGAAAAAGGGATCTACCAATCCTCTGGTGCCCCCTGGATTGGTGGCCTTCTGGTAGATAGCCCTATTGCCCTTATTGTTAATGTGGTCTGAAACCAGTTGTAAGAGGGTAGCACTCCTATGTTTCAGCACTGGACCCTAGATATGATTTGAAGCAAGGACACCGTCTACCTAGAGTTCATACATCCACCCTTATCTTTGTATGGGTATGTGACTTTAAATTTCTTCCTTTAAAAAAAATTAACGGGTTAAATGTATGAATTCCCCAGGCACTCTTGTGAATTTGTGTGTATTACAGTACCAGTAACATTATATTGTAAAGCTCCTCCAATTCATGGTTGGTAGGAAGCAGGCTAGAATACCAGCCATTGACTCAGAGATTAAGGAAATCAAAGAAAAACTACTCCCATACAAAAACACAACTGAATACAACTTACTCTCCTCAAATCTATTATCACATTTAGAAAAAGAGGAAAGAGAACAGAAAGCAAAAAAACAGAAAAAATATGTGAGGGACATCGAGGACTACAAAACTGGCCAGGTTTTTAAATGGCAAAAAAGGGTGAACAACACAGGAACGGTTGAGCAACCTGATATTTCGGACCCCCCTTCCATATTGGTAGACAACCCTAATACCAAGAGAACCCTTGACCCACCAGGAGACTATCCATTAACTACTAACCCACCAGACAGGACACCGTCGGGCTTTCGACGACCACAGCCCAGTGGCCCCTATAAAAATCCCCCCTTCAGAGGTAGGGGAAGATCCAACACAAGGGGTCACCCTAGGACCCCAAGGATACAGCATTACCCAGACGACTATGAATACCAGCAGTATCCTACACAGTACAACAATACTAGACATCAGTATAATAATTATCAACACTCCCCTGGACCCTACAGACCCCCAATACCAACTTCCAACCGATTCTCCCCCCTCAGAAGGAGAGATTCATCTTCCAGGGATTATGGAGACACCCACAATAATCGCTGGAACCACGACCGCCCTCCATACGGCTATAACCAAGATCCTCCAAGGGCACCCCGGGATCAGTTTTTTCACAGGGCAGAATACGAATGGAGAGGAAGGCCCGGACAAGGAGAGGAACCAGAGGGGGGAGGCGGAGACCCAAAAAAACGGAAGAGGAGTTAAAGGAATCAGGCATCTTCAATCTCAGCAACACCACCCTTACTCAAAATGAAAATTACATCCTCAACAAGGGCTTAAAATACGCACCCCCCAAAAACTTAAATAAATTTCATACATTTATAGATGTACAGAAATACATAAGGAAAATTAACGTACAAAGATACATCATCTCTAATACCAGCACTAGACCTCAAAGAGAGATCTCTACTACTAACAACATACATACCAACCTAGCCAACCCTTCACTTTTTAACCCATCGGGACAGATGGCCCCGGCTGTCAGGATTTTCAAAGATCTCGTCCTTAAGGATCTGGAAAACATTAATAACAAGAAGACCTCCCATGACAGAGCTTTCCATGATGGCCTTAAAACTCTCTGTGAAAAGAAAGATTTGGTCATACGTCCAGCCGACAAAGGCGGCGGAATTGTCGTGCTGGACAAGAGTGACTATTTAAAAGAAATGGACAGAATCCTCAGTGATAATCTCACCTATAGCATTTTACCCAACGACCCAACGAATAAGTACAAGAGAGAATTAAAACCAATCATTGAGACAGGTTTTAATAACAAAATTTTAAACAAGAAGGAGAAAGCGTTTTTAATCCCCAGGGCACCGAGGATACCCACCTTTTATTATCTCCCTAAAATTCACAAAGATCTCTCTAACCCACCCGGGAGACCTATCGTGAGTGGGATCGATTCCATCACCTCCCGGGTGGGGAAATATGTTGATTACTTTTTACAACCCTTAGTGAGGAAGACTCCCTCATACCTACAGGACACTAGAGATGTCATCGAGCTTCTTAACCGTACTCCAATACCTAACCACTGTATATTGGCCACTGCTGACGTGGCCTCGTTATACACCAACATTCCCCATGACCTGGGGATTGAGGCGGTTTCCCATTTTCTTACGGCCGACCCCACTCTTCCAGCATCCCAGAAAAATTTTATCATGCAACTTTTAATATTTGCAGCTACCCACAATTATTTTTGGTTTAACAACAACTTTTATAAACAGATCAAAGGTGTAGCCATGGGGGCCAAGTTTGCCCCGAGCCTGGCAAACTTATTCATGGCTAAATGGGAAGATGACGTAGTATACGCCCTCCACCAACCTCAATTATTATTATGGGCTCGATATATTGATGACATACTTATTTTATGGGATGGTTCCACTAATGATTTAGAAAATTTTTTTAACATTTTAAATCAGAACGACAGAGGGATCTCGCTTACATATGAGTGTAGTGAGACCAGCATACACTTCTTGGACCTCGTAATAAATATCAGTGATAATACCATCAGCACTAAGACATATTTTAAACCTACGGACAGGAACGGCTACATCCCCAGGGACAGTTGTCACCATGAGGCCTGGTTGAAATCCATCCCCAGAAGCCAGTTCCTGAGGATACGCCGCAACTGCACGAATACCGCTGATTACATCTCACAGGCAGAAATTTTAAGAGGAAGATTCATAGAAAGAGGTTACGACCCTGAGGAAGTCAACAGAGCAAGTAATAATGTCCTGAATACAGAGAGAATCACCCTGCTGGAGAACAGAAACCTCACCGACAAACCAGCCAAGGACCATAGATGGTCTTTCTTCACCTCTTTCTCAATTCAACATCGACAGATCCAACATATTTTAAAAAAACACTGGCATATTTTAAGAAGTGACCGCATCCTCGGCCCCCTTTTACCTACAAGAGCACAAGTCACTTTTAGAGGCGCACCAGCCTTAAGACATAGGGTGGCACCCAATGTATTGGCACCCCCCAAGAAGATTAGCTTTTTTCAGACTATGGTGGGTTTTTTTCCCTGTCGCAGATGCAGAGTATGCAAGTTGAATGACTGTAAACACAGAAAAATTACCGAATTCACTTCTACTATAACGAAGATCACATACCAAATCAAAAGCTTCTGCACCTGCGAAACTAGGAATATAGTTTATCTACTCACCTGCCCTTGTGGAAAGCAGTATGTGGGTAGGACCACGAGAACATTCTCGATCCGTGTTAGTGAACATATCACTAACATAACGAAAGGAAAGACTAATCATAGTGTTCCAAAGCATTATCTAAAATTTCATGCAAAAGACCCTGCAGGCACTACCTTTTCAGTTATTGACAAATATAGCCCCCCGTGGAGAGGCGGTGATGTCGTCAGGGGGGTTTCCCAACTTGAGGTCTATTGGATCTACCTCCTTAAGAGTTATGCCCCCCATGGACTCAACATTGACTGGGACATCAACGCTTTTATTAATAAATCTTGACTCTACATTCCACACTATAAAATGCCACCCACTCAATCCTGGGTTTTATTCTTTATAATATTTCTTTTACTTATATATTCCTTAATGTATGTCTCTATCATCTTAACATTATCTATTTACACCGAAACAACCTATGCCCATATTTCTCTAAGCCCCTGGGTTGGATCTATACAGATCAGTCCACTATATTCTCTTCATTGAAATTTTTTTCTCCTCATACACACCGTTTATCAATTTATCCCCCTCCCCCCCCCCCTTTTTTTACATCTCCAGGGGGTTACATGCTTAATAGAATTCATGTAGCGCTATTGTTTTTGATATAAGTTTTATCTCGTCTTTTATCTTTTTATCTATTTATCTACAATTGTCGTAATTTATCAACATTATCAGCGCAACTTAGTATGTATTTTACGTGTGCCCTTGGATATTTATCTCTATGTACTTATTTATTATAATCTATCAACATTGTAATTTTATGTCGGGATACAGTCAAATAGATATTATCTTCCCGGTTTGATGGTCCATCCCATATTTCTTAATTTTGCATATGCCAAGTTATCCACAGGAAACTTAACATTTTGGTGTACTCAAAGCATGTAATGTTTTTCCCGCGTCACTTCCGGTTCACTCGTGTTCCAGGAAATGACGCGATCGCAATTCTAAATGATTATTTATTATATCTCTTTATAAACTTATCATTAGGGCTCGTAATTACATTAAGTACTTGAAGCCCAGGACCTCCTGATGAATAATACACCGAATGCTCATGACGGACCTCGCTTCCTAGAGGCTACTTAGACCCGGAAGTGACGTTCCGCCAGTAGGTTACCAATGTAGACGTCCGCATATCTATATAAAAGTTCATATGTGTGAATTTTTATATCCTTAGTATTGATGCCCCAATATTTGTCCGTTCATTCATCCCCTCTCAATTTATTATCTAAAATTGGACCTTTCTTACATTTCCGGGTCACCTGTGGGTGATGGTGCCTTCCCTACGTTCTTAAATGATTAAGTTCACATTGCCTATTAGTTCATAATTCATAATTTTCTCCCTCTATGCTCTTAGCTCTGAATCGGTCTTTTCATACAGTTTAACCTAATTACAATAAGGCGCTCACATAGCCTACCCCGGAACCAAAAGAGAGTCTTGGAACCGGAAGTCCATTCATTGGAACGCACGCCGACCCAGGTGAACCGGAAGTGCGTCACCCATTACCAAATCCACCTCTGTATTTATATGCGGCTTGGTGTGGTGGTCAGAAGCCCCCCAGACGACGTGTACTAACACGAAACGCGTCGGGAGCTTTTGACCCACCGATTGCCGCAAACATTTTAACGTTTACTGGATACAAGCTTGTACTACTTTGAAAATACTTTTATTAATAAAAATTCTCCCTCATCAAAGAGGTTTTTACACTATGGCGAAGTGCCTTGTTCTTTATTTTTCCAACACGACTGGATGACCAATCGAGCCACCCCCTCCTCCCGAGGTGCTATAAGGACCTTCTCAGGACCCCCAGGACGCTTGGAGCGAGTGTGGAGATTTGGAGCCTGCTGGACCTCTTCTTTCCCCCCCCCTGGAGTGTGGACGCAACCCCCATCCCCCCACAGTTGGAAAGAGTGACGCAAGGTGGACAACAGAGGATAGTGTGACGCGACCGCAGGTCTGGACGCCCGAGAAGCCCTTTAAAACACATTTCTAAAGGCGTGTTTTCTCCCTCTTTCTGGTAAGCCTCCATTCTGAAAGGATTGGAGTTATTTATCTACTTACCTGCATTGCGGGTTCACTGTCGTTAGAAGTCGCAGGATATCATCATTCAAATCTACTGAGATTCATTATCGTGGAGTGTTTCAATAACCCCTTTTAATATTTTTCAGTATTTATTGTGCTTTTTAGCACAGAAAATCTTTTACACGTACTTTTCCGCACTATTTACTTGAAGCAGGACTTTTTAAAGGACTTTTACTTTAACAGTTTCACTGAAGCCATTTATTTATTTATACCTGGGTTCTATATATTTTATATATACTTTATATATATTTTATATATATTTATATGTGTATATTTGTATTCATATTTATATCTATACCTTTAAATACTCACCTATAGGCACTGATTGTGCACACGGACACTGGTTCACTTACCCCCTTTGTTTTGCACAAAAAGTTTTTAGACGTATTGACCAAATACGCTGTTTTTTGCACTTTGCACTTTCATCATTGGATATTCACTACAGGCACGGCTTAGCGCCACCCGTTTATAAACAACATTATATTGTACACTATTTTGGAGGCAAGGGCTGATGTAAATTGTTGATTTTGATTAAAGTGTACGTTCGGCTTTTCTAAAAACATACTATGCTGTTGAATATGGGTATAACAGCACACTCTGCTAAATCTACTAACCAGCCAGGGCTCCTTTTCTGTTTTGAAACTTTGAAGTCCACAACCACATTTAGAAGAAGCTTGTTGATAGGTGTTAGTGTCTTCCTGTAGTATTATTATTATTATACAGGATTTATATAGCCCCAAGTTTGCGCAGCGCTTTACAACATGGGGCAGACACTACAATTACAATACAAATCAATATAGGTGGAATCAGAGGGCCCTGAAGTGATGTCATGGGCGGTGCTAATACCCATATAATACTAGCTGTGGGTAGGGCCCAGGAGGGGCAGGGTATGGGAACAGAACACTCTGTTTCTGCACCATGTAGGATTCATCCCAGGAATAGCAATTGAGAGCGCCCAGCTGGGCTGGGCTGGCCTGGACTGAGAATGGGATACCTTGAGTTTGTATAGGATGCTTAGGAGGGACCTTGCCACCTCTGACCATCATCTGCAGGTTTGTGGCTCAATGTGGATGGGCCTCGGGGCCTAGGACTGAGCATCCCTAGGGTGAGCTGATCCAATTTGGTGGTGCTTCTGAGAAGAGTAGGGGAAGATGGCTTTAATTATGTACTTGACATCTTTATGCCATTTGTGTTCTGCACTAAAAATTCTGGCAGTATGTTGAGTGTGATTTTTTTTTTGGAAGAAATTACTGAACTCAGTAAAGTCTAGATGCTGAAACACATCTGAGAGTGGACATTCCTTTATTTCAAGTATAGTGCGCTTTTTTGGTAAACCTGAACTTACATAAGAATGGTCAAATCAGTATAGCATACAATATGTTTTCTTTAAAAAAAAAAAATACATTCAGTGTACAATAGCCCAGTGTTAAAGTCAACATATCCTCAATGTTTTTACAATTGTTATATGAAACTTTTTTGAGCATTGCATGTGTTCTTCCGTATGGATGTTATTCTTGTCATAGGACTATTCAGCATCTCAGTAGATTTTATGTGGTCCTGGGGGTGTCTTAAAAAGAGGACTTCTCTTCATTGTAGAGGATTTGAGTGTGTTTGCCTGCTTATTATGCTTCCATCTGCTGCCCTTGCAGAAACGTAGAAGCTCCCGAAAGATTTACAAAACAAGTTGATATATACAACGGTCACAGGATTTAAATTAATTTTCATCTTCTAGCTGGTTTGGCGGAAAAAACTTTGCAACACCTTCGTTATTTAACATGTCGATATGTTTGACATCTGTAGCAAAAATATGGGCAGTTGTACACATATTGGATTTCTAAAAGTCATTTTTCAAACATCTGTTTGGAAGTGTTAAGGTCCTGCTGAAAAACCTCACACAGCTGTAGGCAAACAGCCATATCTGGAATACAAATAGTTTGTGCAAACATCCTAGAAAGAATCTCCGGCCCAGTATTGGCCCACGTATATGTTTGTTTATATGCAAATGATAAGCAATAGTGAGGAGAAAAGGCAGTTTCATCTCTACATCAGGCGCCATCAGACTTATTTTATTAACATGGCTCTGCATGAAAGGACATTATTATCTGTAAGAATACCAAAAATGGATTTGTCCAGCTATAGGAAAAAAATAACAATACACTTATTTTTTCTCTATAGTACAATGACATTTTATTTTTCTAACTCAGTTCATTTTATTTGCCAGTTTATTAACTATTATTAAAGATGAATTCCAGGTGTAGCACTAACCCCTGAAGGAGCTGCTTGGTAATTTGAATTCTCTGTTCTGCGTCTCGACTCCAAGAATCCCCCCTAAGCCCTTCTGACACACCTGGTTAAATGAAGGTTACTGTAAGCACTTAAGTATAGATACCATTAACTCTGTTGTGCTTTAGCACCAGGAATTATAGATAAGACCATTTGGTGGTAAATTAACTCAATGTAATGGTACGGGTTAGAATAAATGGTGGTTTGAGCATAAATGAACACACAGAAGATAGGTTTGGGCACAGTCCACTAAACAGTATAATCACTACACCAAGGTAATTTAGAATAAAGTTCTGTACCACTGGACTGGGAGTAATTCATGAATCAGCAAAGTCAGAAATAAGCAGCACATATAATCATTAACTGAAATGTGAATAATAATACAAGTCTAGAGTGAATCCTAAGAAAATGGCTATGATATGGTGCAATGTCTCCTGTGAGGTACCTCTTAGCATAAGCAATAGGTAAAGGTCTATGTGTAGCAGCTGCAAAGGGACAGCCTTTCATCCTAACCTTTAAACCAGCTAGCGTTGGGACCCAGTTGTACCATTGGTGCACATGAGAATAGTCCCAGTCAAGCCTCGGGACAGAAATAAGTCTCTCTCTCTAGCAGATGATAGTGAATCCCCACAGCAGCAGCTCACCAGTCCCAGTGATATTGCAGTTCACTATCCAGTCACACACAGCAATCAGCCCACTCTCTGCTCTGTACCCAGGTGGCTCTGGCTGTCAGAACATCTAGACTTAGCACTCCAGATCCTGGTCAGGCTGTCATTATGCATGATGGTGCGCACTAGACGGCAACGTGTACTCTCAGGGCTCCCTCATGGCAAGAGGACGATGTATCCTGTACAGCTTTGGAAAATGCAGCTCTTTACCCTCCTTCTGACAATCTCACTCTGGGAAATGCAGTGCAAAAGCTCTTGTTTAAGTAGAGTCTCTCTCCTCTGGACTACAGTTTCCACAGTGCTGCCTGACTCTATTGAACTCTTCCTGCTCAGCAGCTCCCTCCTCTCACTGATACAGCTGTTAACCAGTTTAGCATCACAGGGCAGCAGCTACAGAGGGAGGCTGCAGTCAGTGTTTGTCTCACTCTCCATTCTGGGCCAAGCACATTGCTCCCGGGTCCCATGCTGAGTGGCTGGCCTGCTGCATTTTGAGCACCGGAGGTCATCTGCTCAGCAAGGGCACCATTCTGAGAATCTAAATACAGAGTAAATTAAAATACAACAATGTCCCCAACGAAAATGGTCTCTGCTCAGCGCCAAGCTGACACTGTCTCCTTTAAAGCACAAACAAGAGCAGCTGCTGAAAAGTCAAATGATAAGACGTTCCAAATGTTCAATCAATACAAGGAGCACAAAGTGCGTGCTCCTACAGCAGCGCTTGCAAATCACCATATAAGCACTTAAAAAGAAGTGTGCTTCTTTAATCAAAGTTCTGTTCACTTGAGAATGTCCGACCCTCCACCAAACTGATAGCACCACGTGTGAGTAGTCAAGATTCCCCTTATGGGGATGCACTCACCAGAACCTGGTAAGCTAATCGCATTATAATCCCACCATTCTACAGGTATCCGTATGAGGTGATCTCTCCATCCACTTCTAGGACAATCCGGTCCTTCCCTCTGGTATACTCCTCATTGGATCAGATGGATATAAGCAAACAAGAAGGGAGTGGGGACACTCTCATAGCGTAAAACCGTTTTTATTAATGTGTCTGATTAAAATACTAAAATCACACTCACATGGTAGAAGGAATCAACTCGCACATCTCCAATGCCGCCTCACACTACTTGTCCCTAGCAGCAGTTCGGTGCCCGCCCGTTCCACTGCCAAGAGCTTTCGTGTAAGAAACGGCAAGTGACATCCGCTGTTGCGTCGCTCGGCCAGTCTCGGCCCGGCTCGCTGCGTTGTCGCCTACAGTGAACGGCAAAGAATGTGCTTTCGAGAACCGTCACCTTGCC
>BLSH010511829.1:14349-42822 GCA_018402905.1 Glandirana rugosa | reverse complement strand
TTTAGAAGTCCGAACTTATGAGTAGTGACTAGTAACACATACGAGGTACATCCTGGGACTACTTCCTTACCTCGTCTTTCCTTGTCACTTCCACTAATCCTCACACACCATCAAAAAAAGAAAAGTGTTCTTGGACAGTTAAACGTGACTTATTCTCGTAAGTACATTCCCTCTGATATCTCACCACCCACTTAAAAACTCGGTTCGATTACGTAAAAGATTAGAAACGTAATAAAAGATTAAAAAAAAACATGTCAATGTTGTTTACAAAGAAAATCGTATGTGTGTATTGTGTGTATTGTATCTGGAGATAGTATTGCACCAGGGTACAACGTCGCACGACCGCGCAATTGTCAGTTAAAGCGATGCAGTGCCGAATCGCAAAAAGGGCTCTGGTCCTAAAGTGGGAAATCCTTCCGGGGCTGAAGTGGTTAAATAAACATGCAAAAGAGCACACAAAAGGCACATGTTTCTTCAAGCTAGGCAGAGAAATAAAAGCTTAAATGCCTGAAGTAGCAGCTTTTTTTTGAGCCACAGTGTGACTATCTATTTTTATAGACCACGTTATGATAGAGGTCTATGTTATGTGTGTTATGTGTGTATGCTAAAAGAAACATTTGTTGTAACTGTACAAAAAAAAATTAGAAAATAATGCAAAGATTAGAAAATGCATTAGCTTGGCTCAAAAATTCACCCACCACTCTATAGTCTCCCTTACATGAATGCTCTTATTCAGTGCAAATTGACAGGTTCTTGTGAAAAGAAAAAAACTACCACACACTCCTAATCACCTTCACTGTTCCTTTCTGCTCCATTCCTTCATCAGGGTCCTACATGGAGCATACACAATGATCAGTGATGAGTATTCAAGCCTGAAGATTTTTTTCCACTTTTGTTAAGAAGATTAAATAGAAAATTAAATAGCATAGAAATTGCTATACAAGCCATTTAAAGCTATAATAATCAATAAATAAAAATTGAATGCAATATGGCAGCTTGATGGTGTACAAAACACTCCGATAAAAACTCCTCCTGTTTGTGTGTTTGGCTCACTTGTTGAATGAGACAGCTGCACCAAATTAAATATTAGTTCCCAGTAATATGAATTAAATTTTTGCTGAGATTCTTCCTAAAGGGCTAAATACTTCTAAATGACTGCAGACACATCACTAGGGCTGCAACTAATGATTATTTTCATAATTGATTAGTTGGCTGATTATTGTTTTGATTAATCGGCTAAAACCCTCAAAAAAGTGTGGTGTATAATTTAGTTATTATGTAAAGTTTAAAAAAAGGACAAGTCATTCTTGAATATCTATACGTAGTGATAAATATAATTAACCATATGGATAGGGAATAAAATATCTAATCAACTCTGAGAATAACAGAAGATATATACTGTATGCTGTATACCAGGGATAAGCAATTAGCGGACCTCCAGCTGTTGCAAAACTACAAGTCCCATCATGCCTCTGCTTCTGGGCGTCATGCTTGTGGCTGTCAGAGTCTTGCTATGCCTAATGGGACTTGTAGTTCTGCAACATCTGGAGGTCCACTAATTGCATATCACTGCTGTATACTATTGCAGGTTGAATCTGGTACATATCATCTGATTCAGACATCAAAATGTTTTTTTAAAGAAAAAAAAAATTAAAAAGACCTAAAACACTGTTTTGCAGATTTTCAGACAGGATATAATATAATAATTACAGTATGCATGACAGACTCCCTTGCCATAGGCAGGTAGCTTGATATAAGCTGCCTGTGCCTGCTGTCACTTATGCTGACCATACAGGAACACATTTTTCCTTCTAAAATTTCATTTTAACCAGTTCAGATCCGCGCTATAGCCAAAAGACGGCTACAGCGTGGCTCTGAAATGCCCGGAGGACATCTATGGACGTCCTCCTTTGTGCACGCTCCCCGCGCGCACTCGCAGCCTGCGGCTGCGCGCTCTCGCGGCCGCCGCACGCTGCATGGGTGTGCCCACGGGTCGGGCGGACTCGATGTCCGCCCAAGACCTGCTGATCACAATTAGCAGCTGCAGAGCGTGGAACCGAGGATTTAAACACGGCGGTTCTCCGTTCTGTGAATGGGACATAGCAGAACTACTGATCCCTGTCACTGGGATCAGTTAGATCTGTTATGTCCCGACCAGCCCAGCCCCCACACAGTTAGAACACACCCAGGGAACACACTTAACCCCTTCACTGCCCCCTGCAGGTTAACCCCTTCACTGCCAATGACATTTATACAATAATCGGTGGACATTTAAATTTCTGATCGCTGTATAAATGTCATTGGTCCCAAAAATGTGTCAAAAATGTCCGACATGCCCGCTGCAATATCACAGTAGCGATAAAAATTGCAGATCGCCGCCATTACTAGTAAAAAAAAAAAAATAGAAAAACGCCATAAATTAATTTCCACAGTTTGTAGACGCGATTACTTTTGCGCAAACCAATCAAAATATGCTGATTGCAAATTTTTTGACCAAAATTATGTAGAAGAATATATATCGGCCAAACCCGATGAATAATTTTTTTTTATTTTTTTTTGGGATATTTATTATAGCAAAAAAGTAAAAAATATTGTTCTTTTTTCAAAATTGTCGCTCTTTGGTTGTTTATAGCGCAAAAAATAAAAACCGCAGAGGTGATCAAATACCACCAAAAGAAAGCTCTATTTGTGGGAAAAAATGATAAAAATGTTGTTTGGGTACAGCATCGCACGACCGCGCAATTGTCATTCAAATTGCGACAGCGATGAAAGCCTAAAATTGGTCTGGGCAGGAGGGGGGTTTAAGTGCCCAGTAAGGAAGTGGTTAAGAACATTTCATTCGATTTTCTAATCATTAGTGGAGTCAAATTGAGCACAGTGATGGGAAAATTGGAAAAGAAGCAGATAGCAATAGAAAACTTTTCTCGATTGAACAAATTTTTGGACAGTGTATGTGGTTTTAGTTAAGAAATTACATTAATTTTATTTATGTTAAAAGAAAGTGAAATTATTGAACAACATTCGTCCATTCATCAAATGTATAAAGAATTTTTGAAAATTTTACAGATATTCTCGTCCAAAATCGATACATAAGACATTTAATTGCAGCAGCATGCTTTTTTTTATCTGTCATGATGGGGTTAAAAAAACAAAAATAGCCCTTTATAGTACAAAACTCGAGATAATCACTACTATAATGGATTAATTTATACTGCTAAGTGAAATTAATAATACATTTATACAGTATCTCATAAATGTGAGTAAACCCCTCACATTTTTGTCAATATTTTATTATATCTTGTCGTGTGACAACACTGAAGAAATGACACTTTGCTACAATGTAAAGTAGTGAGTGTACAGCTTGTATAACAGTTTAAATTTGCTGTCCCCTCAAAATAACTCAACACACAGCCATTAATGTCTAAACCGCTGGCAACAAAAGTGAGTACATCCCTAAGTGAAAATGTCCAAATTGGGCTCAATTAGCCTTTTTCCCTCCCCGGGGTCATGTGACTTGTTAGTGTTACAAGGTCTCAGGTATGAATGGGGTATTAAATTTGGTGTTATCGCTCTCACTCTCTTATAATGGTCACTGGAAGTTCAACATGGCACCTCATGGCAAAGAACTCTCTGGGGATCTCAAAAAAAGAATTGTTGCTCTACATAAAGATGGCCTAGGCTATAAGAAGATTGCCAAGACCTGCAGCATGGTGGCCAAGACCATAGAGCGGTTTAACAGGACAAGTTCCACTCAGAGCAGGCTTCGCTATGGTCGACCAAAGAAGTTGAGTGCACATGCGTCATATCCAGAGGTTGTCTGTAGGAAATAGACGTATGAGTGCTTCCCAGCATTGCTGGAGAGGTTGAAGGGGTGTGGGGTCAGCCTGTCAGTGCTCAGACCATACGCCGCACACTGCATCAAATTGGTCTGCATGGCTGTCATCCCAGAGGGAAGCCTCTTCTAAAGATGATGCACAAGAAAGCCCGTAAACAGTTTGTGGAAGACAAGCAGACTAAGGACATGGGTTACTGGAACCATGTCCTGTGGTCTGATGAGACCAAGATAAACGTATTTGATTCAGATGGTGTCAAGCGTATATGGTAGCAACCAGGTGAGGAGTACAAAGACAAGTGTGTCTTGCCTATAGTCAAGCATGGTTGGTGGGAGTGTCATGGTCTGGGGCCACATGAGTGCTGCCAGCAGGGCTGCTGATAGTCTGTATGGGGCCCCGCGATTTCTATCTGACAGGCCCCCCCCCAAGAAAGTATTAAAGCTATATTTCACTAAAACTACAATAAAACGATTAGCAGGCACAAATACAACATAACTCACATAATTCCTGCTAAATCTAAAAGATAAAACTGAGTTAATAAATAAAAATGAAGATGAGATGAAAAAAATATACAGGCTCCGGGATCAGAGGGACAGAGGGAGAGAAAAAAAGTTAAGCTCCATGCACACTGGGCTTAAAAAAAACTCCAGTTCACTTGGCAGAAAAAACGCTTATAGTGAACATTTTTTGTACAAAGTTTAGATGAGTTTAGGAGAACCAGAAGGTTTTTTTTTTTCTGTCTTTATGCCAGTAATCGGATAGGATAACATTGAGCTGCTTCTACAGGCAAAACACTAAACTCCTGTAGAAGCAGCATTTTTTTTAGCCAGTGTGCATGGAACCTAAGTTAGAGAGATAACAAACTCCAGTGCTGAGAGGAGGGGGCCCCACACAGGGAGGGGGATTAGTGAGGAACGATTCTCTCTTTCTTAGCAGATAATAGCTGGCAGCAAGGGAGAGGAAAGGAGGGCAACTTTCATCTGCTGGAGGAAAAGAGACACAATTGTCATCTGCCATTAATCCCCCCTGTGTGAGCCCCACTGTGTGCTCTGGGCCCAGTACACCAGGGCATTGAGGGAACCATGAATACCAACATGTACTGTGACATACTAAAGCATAGCATGATCCCCTCCCTTCAGAGACTGGGCCACAGTGCAGTATTCCAACATGCTAACGACCCCAAACACACCTCCAAGACAACCACTGCCTTGCTAAAGAAGCTGAGGGTAAAGGTGATGGACTGGCCAAGCATGTCTCCAGACCTAAACCCTATTAAGCATCTGTGGGGTATCCTGAAACGGAAAGTGAAGGAGCACAAGGTCTCTAACATCCACCAGCTACGTGATGTCGTCATGGAGGAGTGGAAGAGGACTCAAGTGGCAACCTGTGAAGTTCTGGTGAACTCTATGCCCAAGAAGGTTAAGGCAGTGCTGGAAAATATTGGTGGCCACACAAAATATTGACACTTTGGGCCCAATTTGGACATTTTCACTTTGGGGTGTACTCACCTTTGTTGCCAGCAGTTTAGACATGAATGGATGTGTGTTGAGTTATTTTGAGGGGACAGCAAA
Source organism: Glandirana rugosa (assembly GCA_018402905.1). NCBI lineage: Eukaryota > Metazoa > Chordata > Amphibia > Anura > Ranidae > Glandirana > Glandirana rugosa. Next base: position 37,418 of record BLSH010511829.1, on the reverse strand, counting down.
TTTACACTGTTATACAAGCTGTACACTCACTACTTTACATTGTAGAAAAGTGTCATGTTTTGAGTGTTGTAACATGGAAACATGTAATAAAATATTTACAAAAATGTGAGGGGTGTACTCACTTTTGAGATACTGTATATAAGAAGGCCGATATGGTGGCCTGTATTTATGGGAGGAGTCCCAGGGGTATTTAAGCAGACCACCCACCTGTGGTCTTTGTCGGTTCCAGTGCGTGTTTCGTTACGTCACCAGGCCGACTCTTCCCAACTCACTTCGTGTTCATGAGTATTTGATCCCAAATTCAGTGTGTTGTGGTTGCTCTACTCGTGTTTTTTTGTCGATTGAGTCTTGCTCACTGTTGCAGGTAGGATTCGTAAGCATTTCTCGCATCATGTGCAAACATTTTCGGTTCGTTATGTTCCCCATTTTGTCATTTCGGGCCTTGCAGAATCGTTCGTAAATTTCCAAGCGCAGTCATTATTCAACCATCATACCAACCCCAAATTAATTTCTTAAGTGTATCATGCACGGTGCTACACCACGTGGCCAGTCACAGGACTTTTACCATTCATACTTGCCATAACCGATTCGTATCGAATCCATCTCATACTCCCCACAATCGATTCGTATCAGTTCTTTTTCATACACGCTACAGTCCGATTCAAATCTAGTTGCGTCGGCGGCACAATGATTTGTGATGGATTCATTTCATACAATCTATAGCCAATTCGTATCGGTTCAAGTCATTACCCTACAACGATACATATCGGATCCATTCCATACTCACTACAGTCAGATTCGAGTCTAGTTGCGTCGGTGGCACAATGATTCATATCAGATTCATCTCATACACTCTATAGCCGATTCGTATCAGTTCATGTCATTACCCTACAAACCGGTTCATATCAGATCCATTCCATACTCACTACAGTCCGATTCAAATCGAGTCGTGTCGGCGGCACAATGATTCGTATCGGATCCATTTCATACACTCTATAGCCGATTTGTATTGTTTCATTTAGTTTACCCTACAGACGATTTGTATCAGATCTATTCCATACTCACTACAGTCTGATTCGAGTCTAGTCGTGTCGGCGGCACAGCGATTCGTATCGAATTTGTCTCATAGACTTTATAGCCGATTCGTAACGGTTCATGTCATTACCTTACAAACCGATTCGTACCGGATCTATTCCATACTCACTACAGTCCAATTCAAATCTAGTCGTGTCGGCGGCACAACGATTCATGTCGGATTCATTTCATACGCTCTATAGCCGATTCGTGTCGGTTTCATTTTTTCACATCCGGTTCATATTGGATTCATGTCAGTTGTTCTACAGCCGATTCGTATCGGATTCAATTCACACATTCCTCAGCCAAGTCGCATCAGATTCATTTTCACAAAACTCAGTAGCCGATTCGTATCGGTTCTATTCATGCACACTACAACTGATTCGTATCGAATTTGTTTCGTACATTCGCGGCATGGTTACAATAGTTCAGCGTTACAATACACTCCTACATACTCAATTTTCTAATAAGGCTACTTTCCTGGAATCGCTGCAAGCATGTCTCCAGTGGCAAAATCCGTCCACACATCATTTATAGTGGCACACAATTGGCCACACATCATTTACAGTGGCACATAATCGGCCACACATCATTTAAAGTGGTACATAATCGGCCACACATCATTTATAGTGGCACATAATCTGGCCACACATCATTTTAGTGGCACATAACCGGACACACATCATGTTTAGTGGCATACAATCCGGCCCCACATCATATTTAGTGACATTCAATCCGGCCACACATCATTTACAGTAGCACATAATCGGTCACACACCATCTCTAGTGGCACACAATCCTGCCTCACATCATTTTTAGTGACACACAACCAGCCACACATCATTTTAGTGGCATACAATCCGGCCACACATTATTTCTAGTGGCACACAATCCGGGCACACATCATTTTAGCGCACATAATCGGCCACACATTTCTAGTGGCACACAATCCGGCCTCACATAATTTTAGTGGCACATAATCAGCCACGCATCGTCTACAGTGGCATACAATAAAGCCACTCACTGTTTCTGTCTGTCATTTCTCCTTTAGGTCAGTCAAGTTCAGGTTCCATCCTGCACCAGGTTGGTTTTATTTTTAAAAAAAAAAACACACACACACAGGGCATCTTCACCAGCGCATAAACAGGGGTGGGACAGGTCATTTTTCAGGTAAAAAAGAAACTGGACTTCTTGATCTCAACTAGGACCTCCTACTAGGGTGTCAGTCAGGTGTGTAGTACACGGGTTCCTCTCTCACATCATCCTGCAGCACCCCTTCACTAACGTTCACTTCACATACACGATTTGGGATGCTCATTGGGCATTAGTTACTGTCACATGTTTCTTTGCATTACACTCTGTTTTCGAAGGACGACCCTTCACCTACGCAGACAAGGTCACTAAATCTTGAGCTTGCTGGCAATGCAAGGGTTAGCAGACCGAGCATAGTCACAAACTACATATTGCAACATTATTACTTAGGCCGTACCAGACTTCAGTTTCCCATTCCAGTACCCCCTGGGGCTCTGGCCCACAGGTTTGTGCTCAGCACAGGCAAGCACCCGAGCTATCGGTTACCTGGCCAGTCACTCGGTTGCCACGCGCTCTTTTGAGTTTTCTAAATTTCCACTCAACAGTTCAATGCTTCAGAATGCAAACCGGCTTCTTCACTGCGCCTGACGTTCCTTTTCCTTTCCTTCTTATCTGAATTCTCTGTATACAGCTTTGCTCACTATCCTACTTCTACGACTCCTCTTAACATATGCATCCCCCTTGTTTCTTGTCTTATAGCTGGAGCCATGTCGCAGGCCGGCAGTGAAGAATTCACACCTGCTCCTCTGTCACCCTCTGCGGGCTCAGAGAGCGACAGCGTGCAGTCCCTCAGGAGATGGACCATCCCAAGCTCACAGTGGAGCTGAGGCCACAGGGGAATTCCCTACACCCAGCAGGCAACCCTGCACTATATCTCTGAAGCCATTTCCCAGCTTCACTCCTTGGTCGCCTCCTTATCTACAGTGGTCTTAAATGTCCAAACCAGAGTGACAGTTCTGGAAGTGTGCCCAGCCACGGCCCTGCCTGACTCTCTGTCATTGTTCTGGCCTTAGTATCTCCTCCTGCAGGTACGCCAGAGATAAATTCTACCATCCTCCCTGCTCATCTTGTCCCAGCCAGCATCAGGAAGGACATCTTGGACGGCAAGGACGTCAGTCCGGTTTCCCTCCTTATATCAGTTCATGACCTGGCCGAAAATAAGTCGCACACCTAAGGGGAAGTCTAAGTGCTCCTTAAGTCCAAAGACCCCAGGCTCAACTGTAAGCTGACAGTCACAGAGTTTGTCTTGGCTTTTGGGATGTTGAGAGATATCCTTTGCTCGGCCAGCCCCAGCAGGAGGAAAGAGCTGGACTTATATCTTCATGCAGTAGTGGACCTCGGGCATAAATTCCCAAAGTGGTCTATTTGGACCCCCAGGGGTCGATTTCGACTTGCAGGGGGTCCATGTCAGCGAAGAAAAAAATTGGGGTGCACAAGATGTAAATGGGGGTCCACGTGAACGGACCCCATTTAGGCAGCTGATCATCAACATTTAGGCATTCCATAAAAGTCTTATTGCACCTAACACAGATTGTGTGTACATAATACTTATAATAGACATAGAAATTACTTATATATATTAATTATATTTCATAAAATTGTTTAACCACTTCAGCCTCATAAGGATTTACCCCCTTAATGATCAGAGCATTTTTTACAATTTGGCACTGCACTGCTTTAACTGGTAATTGCGCGGTCATGCAATGCTGTACCCAAATTAAATTTGTGTCCTTTCTTTCCTACAAATAGAGCTTTCTTTTGGTGGTATTTGATCACCTCTGCGTTTTTTATTTTTTGCGATATAAAAGACTGAAAATTTTGAAAAAAAAGTTATATTTTCAACTTTTTGTTATTAAAAAAAAATACAATAAACTCAATTTTAGTCGTAAATTTTTGCCAAAATGCATTCAGCCTCATGTCTCGGGTACAAAAATAGTCAATAAGCATGTATTTATTGGTTTGCGCAAAAGCTATAGCGTTTACAAACTAGGGTACATTTTCTGGAATTTACGCAGCTTTTATTTTATGACTGCCTATCTTATTTCCTGAGGTGCTATAATGGAAGGGCAGTATAAAACATCCCAAAATTACCCCATTTTGGAAAGTAGACACCCCAAGCTGTTTGCTGAGAGGCATGTTGAGTCCATGGAATATTTTATATTTTGTCACAAGTTTCGGGGAAATTACAATTTTTTTTTCACTAAGTTGTCACTGAAATGATATATTGCTCAAACATGCCATGGGTATATGTGAAATCACACCCCAAAATACATTCTGCTGCTTCTCCTTAATACGGGGATACCACATATGTGAGACTTTTTGCCAGTCTAGCCGCATACAGGACCCTGAAAACCAAGCACCGCCTTCAGGCTTTCTAAGCGCGTACATTTTTGATATCACTCCTCACTACCTATCACAGTTTTGGAGGCCATGAAATGCCAAGATACCACAATCCCCCCCACCCCCAAATTAACCAATTTTGGAAAGTAGACACTCCAAGCTATTTGCTGAGAGGTACGTTGAGTATTTTGCAGATCTCACTTTTTGTCACAAAGTTTTGAAATTTGAAAAAAAAAAAGAAATACGTTTTCCTTTTCTTTCTTCATTTTTCAAAACAAATGAGAGCTGCAAAATACTCACCATGCCTCTTAGCAAATACTTTGGGGTGTCTACTTTCCAAAATGGGGTCATTTGGGGGCTTTTGTGCTACCTTGACATTTCAGGGCCTCCGAAACCGTGACAGGTATTGAGGAGTAAAATCACCATTTTACGCCCTTAAAAAGCCGGAAGGCGGTCATTGGTTTTCGGGGTCCTGTACGCGGATAAGCTCCCAAAAAGTCTCACACATGTGGTATCCCCGTACTCAGGAGAAGCAGCAGAATGTATTTTGGGGGTGTAATTTCACATATACCTATGGCATTTTATCGTTATCCAGGTAATTTAAATATCCCCTATGATAAAAATAGGTAGTGTCAGATATTTTTTTTTTTTTACATTTCTATTAGTCTATTAGTCTATTAGTCTCTAGATATCTCCTCAGCCCTTAAAGCACCTGACCACACCAAGATCGGTGTGATAAGATGCTTTCCCAATTTACCAATGGCGCGGTTTATATCCGGGAAACCTAAGTCATGAAATGCTCATAGCTTTTGGTTTCTAAGGCCATAGAGATGATTGGAGCCATTCTAGTCTTTGATCAGCTCTATGGTCAGCTGTCGGAACCACCGGCTGCATTCTCACATTCCCCAGTGGGACAGGAGAGCCTGAGAAAACCACTCAAAGACCAGCAACATACTAGTATGTCACTGGTCCTTGTTGGGCATATGTTGTAATGTTCTTTTTTTTCATGCAGCCTGTGGGTTAACTGAAAAAAAAGAATCAATCAATCGGTGGGTAAGCCCACAATTAGAAAACCGCCCTTCATCCACCCACTTCTAATGATGGGCATTGCAACCGCCCCTATGTCCACACCCTGCCCTATGCTCCGGCATATGTGCTTTTTTTTAACTGTGGTGGTGAAATCACCTCCTACAGCGCTGGAATCAGTAGCATAAAAAATTTACATGCATGCAATGAAAACATTATAAAACACAGTAACAATAAAACATTACAGATGAGCAGTAACATATAAAAAAAAAAAAATTACATACCTGCAAAGAAAACTTGATAAAATTCAGTAACAAAACATTACAGTTATGCATAAAATACAGTAACAAGAGAGAGAACAATAGAGGGAGAATAGAGGAACAACAATAAAGAGAGAAGAACAAGAAACTGATAACTGTTTTGGCTTTTTTATTTTATATTTTTCATGGTCTTTATAACATTTTTCCTTTTTTTTTTTGTTTTTTTTTAAAATATATATATATTTTGGTACGCTTTTTTAAAAAAAATAACAGTAAAGGTTCAGGTCTCAAAATGCGGTGGGATCTTTGGAAACCCTATGAAAGTGTGCCCTATACCTGTGTAGGGCTGTACCCTACGCTAATACTCTACGAGTGTGTGGTAGCGCTAGAAACAGTCGCCAATGCAAAGACCAGGCTGGCCAGGACAGGAGGGACAATAAAAATGGGTGTTACGCCTGTATCCGCATCGTCTGCAGACACAACATCTTTTTTGGGGAGCTCGGTTGGTAGGGGTACCAGGGATGGCATGCGGAAAATGCCGCCCATGCAGCCGGCTCACTGCATTTGGATTGGGAAGATGGGGTGTCGCACCATCTGGAAATAGAAGGCCTTTGAAGATCTCTTCCTGGAATTGAAAGTGGTTGTCAACTCCTGACAACCACTTTAACCTACAGATATTAAGGCTTACCTGTAGGTGCCTTGCATATCTCCTAAACCTATACGGTTCAGGAGATATGCAGTGTATGTGCTGCGCCGACGTCATGTCGGCACATGCGCAGTGCAGAAACGGCCTCCATGCCGTTACTCCACTGAGATCGTGCGAGTCGCGGCCCCGGAAGAAAGAGGGGCTGACGATGAATGCCACCAGCACAGGGGACAGCGCTGGATATCACAGGCTTCGTTTGCAGGTAAGTGGCACATAATGGGCTACTATACTATGCATAGTAGCCTATTATGCTTCTACATTACAGGGGTATATTGAGGAAGTAAACCCCATCTGCGTTTACTTCCTCTTTAACCGCTTGCCGACGGCTGATCGGCAATTGACGGCGACAATGTGGCTCAGGTAACGCGAATCGCCGTCATACGACGGCGGCCGCGATACAGAGCCACTGTGAGCGCGCGCGCCGCCGGAGGCACACGCGCGCGCTCACTGTGTCCGGGGGGGTCCAGGGAGCGGGTCCGGCGGCTTCGATTGCCGCCGGCCACCCGCGATGCCCCCCCGGAGCGAATGAGCGGAGGTCCGTGAATGTAAACACGGACCTCCGCTCTGTGTGAGGGGGAAGGGAAGTGATCACAGCCTTCCTGTAAGTGAAGGCTGTGACCACTTCCTTTCCCCAGCTAGGCAAGCCCACCTACAGTAAGAACACGCCCAGGGAACACAGTTAACCCTTAGAGCGCCCCCTGCAGGTTAACCCCTTCACTGCCAATGGCATTTACACAGTAATCAGTGCATTTTTATAGCACTGATCGCTGTATAAATGCCAATGGTCCCAAAAAAGTGTCAAAACATTCCGACATGTCCGCCCCAATATCGCAGTACCGCTAAAAATCGCAGATCGCCGCCATTTTTAGTAAAAAATAAAAAAAAAATAAAAACCCCAAAAATGAATTCTCATCATCCGTAAATGCGACCACTTTTGCGCAAACCAATCAATAAACGCCGATTGCAAATTTTTTTTATCGCAAATATGAGGAAGAATATAAATCGGCCAAAAACGGTGAAAAAAATGTTTTTTTATATTTTTTTTTTGGATTTGTATTTTAGCAAAAAGTAAGAAATTTGGGTTTTTTTGCAAAATTGTCGCTCTTCTTTTGTTTATAGCGGCGATAAGAAATGACGCAGAGGTGATCAAATACCACCAAACGAAAGCTCTAATTGTGGGAAAAAAAGGACGCAAATTTCGTTTGGGTGCAACGTCGCACGACCGCGCAATTGTCAGTTAAAGCGACGCAGCGCCGAATCGCAAAAAGTGCTCCGGTCCTAAAGCTGGAAATCCTTCCGGGGCTGAAGTGGTTAAGGAAGGATCCAGTCCATCCTGATGCTTTGTATAGCACATAAGCATTCAGCAAAGCCAATTGGAATAAGTATACAGACGTTTGTTTGTACTAGCGTCTGGCCTTACGAGCAATTAAGTATGGCGCCAATAACTGGTCGTTGAGGTCCACCCCTACCATATTAAGTTCATATTCGTAGACACAGAGGGGCTTCTCCACGACACCAGTCGCTGTTTGAATTTGGACTGCCGTGTCTGCGTGAAGGGAGGAGAGGACGAAAACATTCTTTGTATTCCTCCACTTCACCGCAAGCAAATTACTACTTCACAAGCAGGCTCTCTCCCCCCATCTAAGTCTGGATTCTACGAGCCATTGGGGGATGCCCCAGTGATTAGATCACACAGTGCCACATGCACCAATTCCAGAATAAAAAAAGGTGACTAAAAAGTGGCACGCTTGTGTAGTAATTGTCCACGTACAAATGTTAGCCCTTTCTGGATAAGGGTGACACCAAGCTCCAAACAATCTTGCCAGCGCTCCCTATGTAGTCTGGGCAGTTGGGGGCTCCACGTGACCACATTTTCCCTCATAAACCATAATACTATATATATAGCCTGAGGCTCTGTCACAGAGCTCATATATCTGGCACGCTTGCTGGGGAGGTACTGTTTGAAAGAAAACGAAAAAGGATTAGGTGCTGATCATATATTGTGACATGCGGACACACAGGGGACTGAGGAACTTGCTACAGGTACCTTGCAGCCTAGGTTCAGCTCTGGGGTGGGAGTACAGTAAATAAAAGAAAATGTGAACCCAAGGGCGCTTGTGTGCAGTGTTGCCCACTGCCCACAAACAGGACCAGCCTGGGTTACTATTAAAAATAGAAAGTTTATAGAAGACTTACATATAAAACCATGGCAGGCTTGGGGAGGAGCCGGAATGCTCGTTGCTATACAGGCTGGTTAACAGTACTCCCTGGTGGAACCAGCATTGTAATCTGTTGCTCCTTGTTATTATGTTAGGCCCCTACCTTAATATAGGCCCAGCCATCTAAGAACTTCCCCCTGGCACCGCAGGGCAACCACTTGCCACCGCTGCCCACCACTGCCCAGTGTCCACTGCTGTAAAAATTATTGGTTGCTTGGACCGCCTAGCATCCTAGCAACCAATCAAGTGCAAGCACAGGCCCCGGCAAAGGAGGAGGATGTAATATCCTCAGCACCAGGCCCATGATGCTCTTAATCCAGCCATGGGCGCGCGTGTTCCCTACTCACAGCCGCGAGCGCCATTTAAAAACGGTGATTCGTGTAATGTTGCCACTTTGCAGCAGTAAATGTACACAGCGCAGTCGGAAAGGGGTTAAGTACCTATCTGTTTTGTGGTGTATTACGTTCATGTGCAAGTTTTTACAAGTTTTCATACCAGCAGCAATGCATTGAACGCGTACGCACAGTGAATAGCACTTGTTCAGACTTGTACCAAAGCTTTGCACGAATGGTCATCAATTATAAATAACACTGTTCATTTGTTTTCTGACTTTTAAGAAGAAAAGTGGTTTGAAAATACTTTTAAAAATATAAATAGTCAAAGTGAATCAAAATCATTTAAGAGTGCCTAAGAAAAGTAAGTACAACATTTTATACATATTTTTGTAGTCACTCCGAGTGCGTAAGTAGATGCTGATCACGACTTTAGTTAAAGTCGATTTTTCGATCTATATTACACATAGTGTTTATAAAAGTATAGGTAAATCAGGATAAAGAAAATCTTGCATATGTGTGTGCGTATTATGAAAAATTTACATATGGTGGATAGTTGTACCCGAGTCATGGTCGTTCGAAATTCAAATCAACAGCAATTACAAGCATTTTTCCCTAATGGGGTTACCTTCACCGTTTTAGCAATCGGTATCATGTTCCAAATCCAAATATTTACTTGCATTTTGTGTCCTTTTTAATAAAGGTATGAATAAAAATTGTACATGTTTTTCTTTTTTTACAATTGTCCACTCTACAAAAAACTATCAACATGAGCAGCACTGTGTCAGTTGTCAAAAAACACATTAGTTAATACGTTAATACGTTAGGAAAATTCAATATTACGCAGGCAGGGAGTCTACGGAAAACAAAAAAATCTGTAAGTGGTCTATGGAGCGAAAAAGTTTGTGAACCTCTGACGTAGGATATATGTACGGGGGATATTCATTCTACGACTATCAACAGTCAAGCAGCACCCAGGCTTGTGACCCCCCCCCTCAACTTCCCCTCCATCTCCGGTACCGGTCAGGGCTTGCCAGCCCCCGCACAACTGCGCCATTTGGACAAGTTAGGACGGCCTGTCCTGTCAGTAGGGGGTGCGTCTATATACAACAACAATGCTGGCTACTCCATATTTGTACAATGTGCCATAGGGCGCATCCGAAGGTCATGTGTCATCTGAAACAACTCAACAAATCCTGACTAGGCCGAGTAGATGTCCAATCGTTGGGGTTTTACCTCTCTGCACACCCCACTCCCTCACTGGCCATCAGGATTCCACTCCGGGCTCATCACTTTACCCAATCCACTCACAAGTGCAAGAATCTCCTGTCAGCAGCTATCGATGAACAGGCCATAGACACTTTGTTACAGGCCGAACTGGACCGAGGGTTCATCATTGGCCCCTTCACACAGTCACTTTTTATGACCTGGAGAGTCAGCCCTATTGGGCTTGTCAAGGGCAAGTTCTCAAATAAACTCTGGTGGGTGTACGACTTGTGTGCGCCTCATTCTCCCCACATCCCAAGTCTGGATTCCCTAATTCCTTCCAAGGAATTCTCCCTCAAGTGTGCGTCGGTTGACTTAGCTATCCAGGCCATTATTAAAATAGGTACCGGGCGTGGCCGTCTAAAGCAGATATTTCAGATGTGTTTAAACTCCTGCCCATCGAACCATCCCTCTGCCGATGGTACAATATCAAATGAAGAGATTCTTATTACTTTGCCACTAGGTTGACCTTCGGCTCCACAAACAGCCCATGGCTGTTTGATATCTTCGCCCTGCCTCTTACATGGATCCTATTGCACCAGGCTCAGCGCCAGTTGGTCATTCATTACCTTGATAACTTTCTGCTCATTGAACAGCCCGATATACCCCCCGGTAGATCTGGGAGAATGTGTTCCAGCGCAGTGTGAACCGTGGACTAGGGCTCAGATGCTGTAAGCATATGGTGGGGAGCATATGGGTGGGGACATCCACAGATAGGCAATGTTGGGGTTAACCAAGAGTGGATGAAACTATATCCCACTCCACAGGTGAACAAGGGGGAAAATTTAAAAATGATGACTAAATGACATATTCATGATGATTAAATATGGTGTAAGACCATAATAAGAGCTGAAATGACATTCATGAAAAATTATAATTTTAAAATCATAAAAAACATAAAAGGCATGCAAAGGGAGTCTGTGTGTCAAAAGTCCTTAGTACTCCTGTGGGTAACTGTCCTGCCAAGGGCTGCAAATGTAGGAAGCAAACCAAACTTCTGTAGGAGAGGAGACAAGAAACCATATGCGCCTCTAAGAGTGACAGTTTAAAACCAGGATTTATTGAATGACAAGTTACTACTCACAGAGGTAGTGGAGTACTGCGCATTGCAGTGTAAGCCACTGCTGGCTTCTTTGTGGAAGTCCTGCTGGGCTGGGTTGGTGGAGTGTGCGGACACAGCTGTGCTGAGGGAGGAGGATCCTTCGGCGGGTCCCGGGGAAGCCTTCTCTGGAGACAGCGATCCATTTCTACCAGCTCCAGTTCCTTCGGGTGGGGTAACTACAGCAACGGTGACGCGTTTACGGGGCTCCGCCCCTTCTTCAGGCCGTGAAGAAGGGGCGGAGCCCCGTAAACGCGTTGCTGTTGCTGTAGTTACCCTGCCTGAAGGAACTGGAACTGGTAGGATCGGATCGCTGTCTCCAGAGAAGGCTTCCCCGGGACCCGCCGAAGGACCCTCTCCTACAGAAGTTTGGTTTGCTTCCTACATTTGCAGCCCTTGGCAGGACAGTTACCCACAGGAGTACTAAGGACTACAAACTCTTGGAGGCGCATATGTTTTCTTGTCTCCCCCCGGTAGATCTGGACAGATTAAGAGTGGTGTTTGGCAACCTCAACATGCCCATAGCCAAGCATATAGTGGAAGCCCCGGTACACTCCATCACCATCGTAGGCATCACTTTTGACACACGTGCCATGCAGGCTAGCCTGCCTCCCAACAAACTAGCCCGAATCAGGTCGGTCATTCACGACTTTACCCTTTTGCATGGGTATACTAAGAGACAGCTACATCCTTGTTAGGGATGCTCAATTTTGCCATAAGGATCATCCCTCAGGGGCGGTCTTTCATTTCCCGTCTCTTGGTTTTCCTCTCTCAGGTACAAGACCCTGGTCAAATTTTCAAACTATATATTGAATAACGAAATACACCCTGAGTGGGACTGTAATAGTCAACAACACCAAAAAACTTCATAAAATGTAACAATTTATTACAGATATTAGTTAAAAAACTTGTCACACATCTGAGAGACAGGTACAAAACATGGTATGTTCATATGTTGACATGAAGGAGATGTATAGTAAAATTGTCAGGTTTTTAAAGAGCAAATCATACAGTACAAAATATAGTGCCTCCACAGGAGTAGTAATACATAGCTTCAAGATATATCACAATCCGTAGTCTGAAGATGGAATTCGGTGCCCTACGTTCACGTTTCGGGTCCAAACAAGGCCCTTCATCAGGGGTATTGTCAAAAAAGCAGGAAGGCATAACAGTATCTCTTTTCATTTTAAAATGTTTTATCTAGACTGCATGTAACATTCAGAGGATTAGTGCCACACTGCCAGGTGTACTATAAAGGACTTGTTATGGGAGGGGTCATGACAATGTCAGCCAAAGCAAATTTTGCCTTAATCTCGGAAGGTGTTTGCAATTTTCAGAAAATCAGATCTGGCCATAAATAGGAACCTGTCCAGTAATTTATGACATGTGCGGGTAATATTTCAAAATGAAATTGGATGCCTAAAGCAAAAAAACCAGGGGGATCTACCATCGGTTAGCTCTCCTAGGGAAGATAACAATGCATCTTCTAAGGCAGTTGGCTGTGTGGTCGGTGCTCACATCCTCCCGGGCAGTGTGTGACACACTTCTCAGCACATTCCTCTCCACAATGTTCCATTACTTATCTCGGGTATGCCCCCTTTTCTTGGCATACTGACCAGCTGACCAAGGCACACCTTGGGTGTATGTTATGTTTGTAAGTCTTGTAGCATGTTTATGTGATTCATGTTTGTCTCGGTCGAAGGACTTCAACTATATATATATATATATATATATACAAAGTGGAGCAAAAAAGTATTTAGTCAGCCACCAATTGTGCAAGTTCTCCCACTTAAAAAGATGAGAGAGGCCTGTAATCTTCATCATAGGTACACTTCAACTATGAGAGACAGAATGAGAAAAAAAATGCAGAAAATCACATTGTCTGATTTTTAAAGAATTTATTTGTAAATTATGGTGGAAAATAAGTATTTGGTCACCTACAAAAAAGGAAGATTTCTGGCTCTTTCAGACCTGTAACTTCTTCTTTAAGAGGCTCCTCTGTCCTCCACTCGTTACCTGTATTACTGGCACCTGCTTGAACTCGTTATCAGCATAAAAGACATCTGTCCAGTACCTCAAACAGTCAGACTCCAAACTCCACTATGGCCAAGACCAAAGAGCTGTCAAAGGACACTAGAAACAAAATTGTAGACCTGCACCAGGCTGGGAAGACTGAATCTGCAATAGGTAAGCAGCTTGGTGTGCAGAAATCAACTGTGGTAGCAATTATTAGAAAATTAAAGACATACAAGACCACTGATAATCTCCCTCGATCTGGGGCTCCACGCAAGATCTCATCCCGTGGGGTCAAAATGATCACAAGAACGGTGAGCAAAAATCCCAGAACCACACGGGGGGACCTAGTGAATGACCTGCAGAGAGTTGGGACCAAAGTAACAAAGGCTACCATCAGTAACATACTACGCCGCCAGGGACTCAAATCCTACAGTGCCAGACGTGTCCCCCTGCTTAAGCCAGTACATGTCTGGGCCCATCTGAAGTTTGCTAGAGAGCATTTGTATGATCCAGAAGAGGACTGGGAGAATGTCATATGGTCAGATGAAACCAAAATAGAACTTTTTGGTAAAAACTCAACTTGTCGTGTTATGAGGAGAAAGAATGCTGAGTTGCATCCAAAGAACACCATACCTACTGTGAAGCATGGGGGTGGAAACATCATGCTTTGGGGCTGTTTTTCTGCAAAGGGACCAGGACGACTGATCCGTGTAAAGGAAAGAATGAATGGGGCCATGTATTGTGAGATTTTGAGTAAAAACCTCCTTCCAACAACAAGGGCATTGAAGATGAAACGTGGCTGGGTCTTTCAGCATGACAATGATCCCAAACACACCACCAGAGCAACAAAGGAGTGGCTTCGTAAGAAGCATTTCAAGGTCCTGGAGTGGCCTAGCCAGTCTCCAGATCTCAACCCCATAGAAAATCTTTGGAGGGAGTTGAAAATCCATGTTGCCCAGCGACAGCCCCAAAACATCACTGCTCTAGAGGAGATCTGCATGGAGGAATGGGCCAAACTACCAGCAACAGTGTGTAAAAACCTTGTGGAGACTTACAGAAAATGTTTGACCTCTGTCATTGCCAACAAAGGGTATATAACAAAGTATTGAGATGAACTTTTGTTATTGACCAAATACTTATTTTCCACCATAATTTACAAATAAATTCTTTAAAAATCAGATTTTCTGGATTTTTTTTCTCATTCTGTCTCTCATAGTTGATGTGTACCTATGACAAAAATTACAGGCCTCTCTCATCTTTTTAATTGGGAGAACTTGCACACTTGGTGGCTGACTAAATACTTTTTTGCCCCACTGTATATACACAGTCAGGTCCATAAATAATGGGACGTAGACACAATTCTAATCTTTTTGGCTCTATACACCACCACAATGGATTTTAAATAATATATATATAATATAATGAGGCAATAACACACAGCTGGCCATGGAACAGCTGAGCAGCCAATTGTCCCATTCCTTTTGGTCCCTTAAAAAGTGGGAGGCACATATACAAACTGTTGTAATTCCTACACCGTTCACCTGATTTGGATGTCAAATTAAAGCTGAAAGTCTGCAGTTAAAGCACATCTTGTTCGTTTCATTTCACATCCATTGTGGTGGTGTATAGAGCCAAAAAGATTTGTGTCGATGTCCCAATATTTATGGACCTGACTGTGTGTATATATATATATATATATATATATATATATATATATATATATATATTCACATCATACCAAGCGCAGCTCTTGTGGGGGGGGGGGGATAAGTGCTACATCAGCTTTAGTTTGTGTAGCACCTTATTTCAGGCTGTTCAGGATCTCTGGAGGGATGAATAATGTGAAGCTGGGGTAAGAAATCAACTCCAAAACTGTGAAACTTCCTTAGCGCAGACAAGAACTACAAAGACACAATATGGACAACAATCTCTAGCAACAGTCATAATAGTTGTTAACAAATCTAAAGACTTACAGATGCCTAAATATAAAAGTGACAGTGCAGTGTAGCTCATCATTATCAGAAATAGATCGTGTTCAAAATAGCTGTATAAAGAGCAAAATGGAAAAAGGAACATGGTTGTGCAAAGAACAGCTTTATGTTTATTGAAGTCACATCAATGAAAAATGAATTCAGGTCACAATTACTGTATTTTGTAGTTGAATGGCCCTTCATGTGTGTGTGTCCACTCTCTCACACTCTACTGAATAACACTACAGATCATTCAAGAGCAGAGCATCATGGAAAATGTACTTTTTTTGTTGTTCTAATTTTTTTTGTCATATGTCCATTTTGCACACAAAACATGCATAATGGAGGTTAGACATGCTCCCAGAAAGTGTTCTAAATAACCTGGGATGTTATAATTTGTACCTAACACATGGGTCCTTGGCTCTAAGGCCTAGTACTGTTCTCTAGAGCACTGATTCTGAACCACCATGACATGGCCCACTGCCCTGCCATGGCCTCCCTCCTACTGGACTCCCAGACAGCTGCAGATCCCTTAGCCTCTCACAGTGCCTTCCAGCGCCCATAAGGTCTCCCAAACTTCAATAGTGGACCATAGTACCCCCAGTCCCACAATGATCCCATCCTCCCACAATGCCACGCAGCCCCCCATAGTGCTTCCCAACCTCTTACAGAGTCCCCAAATCCACCCCCAAATATGCCCCCAATTTCCAACAGTGCCTTACACTGCCCACAACCTCCTAGATTGCCCCCAGCCCTTGTAGCACTCTCCAAACTCCTACAGTTCCCCTGCAAAGTCCCTAACCTCTTGGAGAGACCCCCAGCCTTCCAGAGACCCCATCCCCCACAGTTTACTCCAGCCCCTCCAGAAATCTCATCCCTTTCAAGTATTCTACAGAATCCCCTAGCCCATTCCCCACTGTGACACCTAGCCCCATCCAGAACTGTTCAGTATTTTAAGGCATATTTTGCATTCCCATACTGTTATTGTGTGAGTATAAACTTTTTTTATTACTTTGGGGCATGGAACGTTTTGAAAGAATTTAGCAGGCCCTAGTCTCAATAAGGTTGAGAATCCCTGCTCTATGAGGATAAGCCAGTTTTTTTTCTAGCAGAAAAGCAGAGCTTTGGTGGCATTAATCTTGCTTCCACCATTACTTAGTTGCCCAGACATCTGTAATTTATGGAGACTTACTTTAAGCAATACACCATTGTACAAGAAAAAAACATCTGATCCATGTGATGTGCTGTGAATGTGCTCTGAAGCTGTGTACAAGTAATCATTGCCAGATCATAGCCCTAACCATGCAAAGTCTGCAGGCGTTTAACAACTGCTACAAATTTCGAGCTTTTTCTTAGTATTCCCCATTTTTTTGGATTAGGAGCAAATAACGTGACTGAATTTACTATGTGTTCCAACTGGCTGGATTTCTTGATGTGTCTCAAGGAGTAAGTAAATCTAGATTTAGCCTCAGAATGAGGTAGGCTTTCTGCAACTGTGCATGAATTATGGGCAATCGGCAGCTGTTTTTTGGCAAATGACTTATTATATATAAAGTGAACTAATGCTTCAAGAATTAAGTAAAGCTGATTAAACATTTATGGACTTATTTTAGGATTTGTCACTTTAATCATGTTTTTCTTGTTTCCTTTCGTGTTATTCAGATTACTTGCTAACCAACAATTGCCCATAATTTCTAATTAGAAATGAGAAAAACAAAACTGCTTTGATTGTGATCAACTTTAGCATTCATGTATATGCTATAATGAAGCAAATCATTATTATTTATACAGTAGTAGTCATCTTCTGTAGATATAAGAAAATTAAAATATTGTAGATATGGCCACTAGTTAATAGTTCTGAGCCGGGGCCTAAGTTCACATAAGTAATATGAGGAGGCTGTAGAGAACTTAGAAAAAGCTTAAAGTGCATCTAAACCTAAGAACAAAAGTGGATAATGCAGCTTTTTTCAGATCTTAGACCTAAAGGTTTATATTCAGCTACCCAGCTACCACACTGTTTCACTTGTTAAAGGGGGCTTCCAGATTCCAATAAGCCCCCGCCCGCAGACCCCGACAACCAACGGCCAGGGTTGTCGGGAAGAGGCTCTTGTCCCCATCAACATGGGGACAAGGTGCTTTGGGGTGGGGGGCGCAGAGCCCCCCCCTGCCCCAAAGCACCCATACTCCCCATGTTGAGGGCATGCGGCCTGGTACGGTCCAGGAGGGGGGGGGCGCTTGCTCATCCCCACCCCCTTTCCTGGCCTGCCAGGCTGCATGCTCGGATAAGGGTCTGGTATGGATTTTGGGGGGACCCTACGCCGTTTTTTTCGGCGTGGGGGCTCCTCTTAAAATCCATGCCAGATCGAAGAGCCTGGTATGCTCTTGGGGGGGAACCCCACGCAATTTTTAAGACACCTAGCACACAAGTCGCGCCGCAGGTTGGATCACCGTGATCCGACTTTTGGTGCGGCTTCTATTCAAATAAATGGGCTCCCATAGGGAACCATTGATTATGAATAGAACGCCTGACGAGGCTTAACGCTGTGTATACAACGTTAGGCAACGTTATTGAGCGTTTTGCCGGCTCTGCGTCAAAAATGCCATGACGCTACAGCTTCAGAACGCACTGGTCCCGCATTCTAGCTACAGCTCACTAACGCCGACGCCTTCTACTGCTCAGAAACGTCAGCGTTTTAGAGGGCCATTGAATAACATGGAGTGCAGCAAAAAACGCCCAAAAACGCGGCATAACAAAACGCCCTTGTGTATGAGGCCTAAAAGTCAGCAGCTACAAAAAATGTAGCTGCTGACTTTTAATATTCAGACACTCACCTGTCCCACGTCCAGCGATGCGGCCGCCCGCTGCCTCGTTCCTCTCCCCCTCCTCCATGCTCCGCCAGCATAGCAAGTGTGGGCACCCGGCTTTGGTTTCAAAGCCGGACACGCATGTGCGAGCCGCGCTGCGCGCTGTGAATGGCTGGTGCACCTCCTGGGACCTGTGACGTGTCCCAGAAGATCACCGAGAGGGAGCGGGGAGAGTTGAACTTCCTTCGGGCTCTGCAGCACCAGGAGAGGAAGTGGGAGCTGGGACCCCCCCTCAAAAAAAATTACATGCCAATTGTGGCATGTCAGGGGGTCACCTACACTTAAAGCAGAAGTTCCACTTTTGGGTGGAACTCTGCTTTAATGCATTTCTGTTATTGAATTATTCTATATATTCTTTAATCATAGCAAACACTTTTCAAATACCTCTGTTGTGTGTCACTTTATCTCAAGTAGACTCTTACAGTGCTGCACAGTCAATGCTGTTTGGAGCAGTTAACATGGGTTCTCATTTTACTGTAATCTCCTTTTACTGATTCTGTGGTATCATGATGCATGGTTGTCTCTAAAAAAAACTCCAATCACAGTGAAATCCCTCATTGTGTTGCACTGTAATTTCTTATGCAGTAACATAAGTTTAAGAAGGCCCAACCTGAAGCAACTGGTTCAAAAACAAGTTTCAGCTCAAAAGATGAGTCCACAAAACTGGTTGAAGTTCAGGTTCTGAGGAGCGATCACCACCTGCCTGTGGATGCCACCATAGAAGAAGTGAGAAGAGATATGTAGCAATGGTGGGTGATTTTGGGTGATTCTGCTTTGTGGGGTTAGCCATGTGGGGGGGAGGGGGGGTCCAGGAGTTCATTACAGGCCCATTAAGTAGTGGATGTGTATGGCTTATTTCATTTTGGGATTAACCTCTTTGCACCAGCACCTCCTGGCCCTTTAAGAGGTTTCAGATGGGGATGTGGGGTGGGGTTTATGATCATGAGACCACCGTGATTTACTGTCACGGCGATCACATGATCGGAAAGCTCCCGATCACAAGAAGCGATCTGGAGCTTTCTGTTAGCCGCTGTGCTGGGAGTGCGTGCTCTCGGCACAGCTGTGTCTACTAATTGCTATACAAATATGCAGCCGCTCAGCGCCAAGGTCCACCCACCGAGAGACCGCATATTTGCGTACTGTCGGCGCCTAGGGATTAATAAAGTATTCTGTATCTGAATTTATGAAGAATAAGGACACTGCTCAGTGTCACTGTAATGCAGCTCTGCATTCATTTGTAGCATCCCCACACCAACACCCATGAGGTATAGTGGCACCACCAGAAGCAGGGGGCAGGCCAGCATTTCACCCCAAGGCTGAGTCCGTGGCTAATATGGGGGACTGAGATAGAACACTGAGTATCAGTCACTTTTGCCTTTTTTAACCACATCAGCCCTGGAAGAATTTACACCCTTAATGACCAGGCCATTTTTTGCGATTCGGCACTGCGTCGCTTTAACTGACAATCGCGCAGTCGTATTACACTGTACCCAAACAAAATTATGTCCTTTTTTCCCACAAATAGGGCTTTCTTTTGGTGGTATTTGATCACCTCTGAGGTTTTTATTTTTGCGCTATAAACAAAAAAAGAGCGACAATTTCGAGAACAAAAAACAATATTTAACATGTAGCATGTTTCCGATCCTGCAGCCTCTCCCCGATCCTCCCCCTCCCCCCCCCCCTCGTGACAGCAAGCAGGGGATCTTCTCCTTGTATCTGCTGTCACTATGGGAAAAGAGCATGGCTGTTTGGGGCTCCACCCACACAGCTGCATTATTCATTCACAGGGTTCATTGAATGAATGAACTACAAGTACCGACACCCTTTGCCGCTGTAGGCTTGCAGATCTTAATGAACTACCAGGGTGCCAGTGATCGCTCTAGGTAGTTCATTGATTCTTCCTGTTAGTGCGTAACTGCCTACCTGCTTGTACAAGGTGCTTTCCAGGCTCCTACAAAAAATAAAAATAAATGCACATTTTTTGCCTGGAAAAAAAATGTGCATTTATTACTTTTTTTAACATAGAGGGATTTTTTTTATTACCCACAAAACTCTCCTTAAAATTCATAACACATGCAATTATAAAAAAAATATAACCTAAACAACCTGCACTAAAATGTTGCCCAATGCATTTGAATGATGTTTGGTGAAGTTACTGATATGAGATTCATCCTTTCAAAGGTGGTCTACAGTATTCATAGAAGCTAATGTGTCTAAGTTTGATTTTCCAAAGCAGTTGCTATTGACACCCCAAGAATATTCTTGCATTAGAGTTACACTCCTTCATCTTACATTAGGGTGGATGTGGTAGAAGCAGTAAGACTTCTTTATAAAAGCCACGCAGGGGGCCAGAGACAGGATAAAAAAAGCTAGTTGGTCCTTTACACACCAGCAGCACCCCAAAACTGAAAAATCAAAATGATTCCCTCAACTCAGGTACTCACTCTAAAGCTCCATAGACACGGGCCGAATGTCGGGAGACATTTGACGGGTCAAAAAAAAAACGCCGACATTTGACCCGTGTGTATGTAGGTGAAGTCTTCTGTCGGATGTGCATGCTGGAAACCCAGCAGCCGACCGGCTCACAATCAACACTCTCAGCCAATGGCAGAGAGCGCTGATCGGAGTGTTCTGGTGAGGGGTGTCCCCTGTCAGAACACAACAGCTCAGCGGGGGAGATCGCTGGACTAACCTCACATAGTTAGTACAGCGGCTCTGACTGGAGCTGTCAGTCTTTTTTCGTGCTACCCGCTGGGTTGCACCCAAAAAACTATAGTGTGTACCAGGCTTAAAGTGTTACTAAATCCAGTAATATGAAAATAGTTCATCTGCCCCCCCACAGTGCCCACAGCTTATAAATCTTCTTTTTACATTAAAATACTGCCACTATATACCTTTTGGGATGATCTGTATACCATGGTTTCCTGACAACCTGCACAGTTTGTCCTTAGCTGTGTGTTCAGGTAGGAGATTTCCACTACAGCCTCTATACATGCCCACATGTGTGATGTCAATATCATGCAACCTTAACAGTTCAACTGAAACAGGAAATGTTCTATCCAGCATAAGAGACCAAACTGAGCATGGGCAGCTTTACCACCCTGCTGTGTATTATATGGACTTGCTCAGATTGACAGTGCAGGAGGGAAGAATCTATGCATACAAGATAAAACAGCCTTTTTTACACAATGCAGAGGATTAACCCCTTAAGTTCCACAGTGAGTATAACAAGCATGCTGTGCTGCATATACAGACTGATTTTACTGTTGTGGGTTTAGTAACATTTTAAGAATATAAAATTTGCTGGCTCCAATATACATTATTTTTTCCTCCGGTATAAAAAAGGTGATAATTTTTCTATGTAGCACTTTAACATCTGTATCAAATCAAAGTTGAACAGTAATATGATTACCTGATGTACGTAACAGCTGTAGAGACAATTGCCATCTTTATTATGTAGTTTACAGATTCCTTGTGCAGTGTCAGGTGTCTTGCTGATAAATTAATATTATGAAACAATGACATATTACATCACTTTGTTCAGTGTGGTCATGATATCTAGAACTGGAGACAGCTCCTTTGGCTGTAGAGCAAACAGTCTACAAACAGTTGAATATATATAATAGAAAGTAGAAAGAGATAACAATGAATAGCTACATTTTTCATCAATAGGCTACACTGATATCAAATGTTCATGATTTGCTCCGGCTCATTTCTTGAGATCCGAAAATGCCAGGACAGTACAAGTATCCCCTAAATATCCCCTTTTTGGAAAGTAGACAGTCTGTGGTATTTAGTAAGAGGCATGGCGATTTTTTTGATGTCACAATTTGTTGGAAAATGAAGAAATGAAAAAAAAATGTTTTCACAATTTTTAAAAATATTTTACATACTGTCACCAGTGCAGTACAGCCGCATCATATAAATGGTGTGGCAGTGATCAGGGACACTGACTGGTGACAGTATGTAAAAAAAATAAAATAAAATATTTTTTTTTACATTTTTTTAATTATTTTTTTCTCTTTTTTACATACAGTGACCAGAGCAATACAGTGTTACATACTATGATTGCTTATAACTGTGAATTTTACAGTTATAAGCAACCATTTTTTCTGAATGAAAACTATTCATTCAGTGTTTACTATTGTGATTAGCTGTAATTGGCCACAGCTATTCACAAGCTATAGATGGGCTGTGATTGGCCCTGTTTGTACCATGTGATCGCTGTAACCAATCACAGAGTTGAATCACTGAAGTCAACATTACTGCTCCAGGGATCTCCACTAGCTTCCAGGTCCCATGCCAAGTGCCTGCCCTGCTGCATTCTAAACACAGGATTAGTGTTGAGCGAACCCGGACTGTAACGTTCGGGTCCGTACCGAACTTTAGGGTGTCCGTGGCACGGACCCGGACCCGGACATTTCAAAAATCGTTCGGGTTCGGTCCGGGGTTCTGCTATTTTACTCCACGTGTTGAGAAGCTGCAGGGCAGCCAATCAACAAGCGTTTCACTGGTTTGCCCTTAGAAGCCATCACAGCCATGCCTACTAATGGCATGGCTGTGATTGGCCGGTGCATCATGTGACCCAGCCTCTTTATAAGCTGGAGTCACAGTGCTGCAGTCACATGCTCCTTGGGTTAGTATAGGGAAAGGTAGCTGACGGCGTGAGGGACAGATTTTAGCCATTTTAAGACCTGATCCTGCATCCTGAGATAGATTACTTTACTACTGCTGTCTGTGCTGTTGCTCTGAGGACAGATAGCAGAAATTAGAGATTTCACATACCGCTGCTTTGAGTTGCAGA
>BLSH010511803.1:34982-60141 GCA_018402905.1 Glandirana rugosa | reverse complement strand
AGCATGGATGGATGGATGGGTGAGCATGGATGGATGGGTGAGCATGGATGGATGGATGGGTGAGCACAGTTGGGTGGGTGAGCATGGATGGATGGGAGAGCATGGCTGGGTGGGTGAGCGTGGATGGATGGCTGGGTGAGCATGAATGAGCATGCATGGCTGGATGGGTGAGCATGGATGGATGGGTGAGGATGGGTGGGTTAGTATGGATTGGGTGACGATGGGTGGGTGAGGTAAGGGGTGGATGGGTGAGGATGGATGGAGGGTGGATGGGTGAGGATGGGTGGGGGGATGCATGGGTGATGATGGCTGGGTGGGTGATTGATGGCTGGGTGGGTGTGCATTCCTGTCACATAGCAGTGCTGTGGGCATTACACATAGCCCACAGCACTGCCTCACATCTTTCCTCCCCCCTCTCTACTCTCGCAATGCACCGATCGGTGCGGAGAGAAGAGAGAAAAGCCGGCGGAAGTGCCGGCTTGTTTACATGTGGTAAAAGGCTGCTCACAGCGGCCATTCCCCGCGATCCGACGGTCACGGATGTTCCCATGTGCGCGCCCCAGGGGGTGCGCGGGAAGCGCGATTGTGGGAGGACGTCAATGTATGTCCTCCCAGAGTTAAGCAACCGCCCTGCCGCCGTCAATCGGCCATGGGCCGGTTGTAAAGCGGTTAAAAGTTCTTTTCACACATACCTAAAACCTGGTAGGAATGGGGTGAAATCAACTTTTTCATTCAGACTGCATTCACACCTGAGCGTGGCGTTTTCAGGCAGAAAGTTGCACGATTTTACCGCAATTTTATATCAATTTTCAACGCGATTTTGACGCGTTTTTGTCCCGTTTTGCCGCAATTTTGTACAGGTCAAAAGGTCACCAATGTAAAAAGCAGAAAAACGGCCAAATCTGCCTGAAAAAATACTTCTAGAACTTGTTTGAGCTTCAGGAGTTTTCAAACTTTTGGCTTCAGGCATTTTGCAGTGGAGATGTGAACCATCTCCATAGAGAATCATTGATTTTTTCCCCTACTGCATTATGTAGCTTCAGGCTTCAAGCTACAAAATGCTCAGGTGTGAATGCAGCCTTAGACCTGGTGATTTTGTAGCCTGTAAATGATAGATCCGTTTGAGCTCATTTTGTAGTAGTGTTTTGTTAAGGTCACCGCCTCTTGGGCGGTGAAGAGATGATCTAACACTAGAAATTTTACTTTGGGAATAAGCTCACCATGTACTAGGGAGCCCAATGGGAGGCCAGGATCTTTCTTAGTTGTGCTTGTAATGTGCTTTGACATGCAAGTGCGGCTGCTATTATGTCAGCAAAACAAAACTCAAATTTTGGTGCCACATTTACCAGCACATTACAAGCATACCTAAGAAATATCCCGACCTCCCATTGGGAAGACATAGCTCCCTAGTAGACACCGATAGTACAGCTGCTGACAAAGAGGTGATATATATAATGTTCATGGAACAAATGTGTATAAAATTACAGTGCAAAAAAATTCAAAAACTTCATAAAGTTCATAAACTGTGATTCTTAAAGTGAAAATGGTCTTCAAATCTTCCCAAAATAATCGAATGTCTCACTCACCAGAAATCCTGGCTGCTCACTTAAGTGCAGCAATAACCCATGTATCCATGACCTCAAAGATAGCTGGAACCTCTTTATGTTGTTTAGAACTTCCGAAATGGCATAGGAATACTGTATGAAATTACCATATGTACCACAACCATGCCTGCAGTGTCATTCACAAAACAGCAAGAGACATGTGAAAACTAGTGAGAGCCATCACCACACCAACCACCACCCACATGTAGTGCATACTCACCATCACATATGCTGCCCATACATTAAGCAGCAATAAGGCTAATGTGAGTTAACCATGCAGGAGATCCTTCCAATCACAATACAGGTGTCACTGAGATCCTTCCAATCACAATACAGGTGTCACAGAGATCCTTCCAACAGTAATGCAGGTCATGCTAATATCCTTCCTAAATTCTCCAGGGCAAGGGTTCTAATCCGTCACATGTTAAAAATCCTGGATGCTCACTTAAGTGCAGCAACAATGCATGTATCCATAACCTCCAGGATAGCTGGAACCTCATCTGTGGTTTGTAGGAAAGAGAGACTACATAGTGTAATACTGTGTTAAATCACCATATGCACTACAACCGTGTTGTGCAGGGTCACTCACAAAACAGCGTGAGACCCATGAAAACCAACCAGAGCAGTCACCACACCAGCCGCCATCTGCATGTAGTGAGCACTCCCCATCACATATGCTGCCCAAACATTAAGCAGCAATACGGCTGATTATCCACCAGGCTGAAAGGAGAGCTGGGAGGGTGAAGGATGACACTGTGACACTCTATGCTGTACTCCCTGAAGAATATTGGCAGGATACTAGGATGACATGCATTACTGTTGGAAGGATCCCTGTGACACCTGTATTGTAATTGGAAGGATCTCAGTGACACCTGCATGGTTAATAGCCTTATTGCTGCTTAACCACTTCAGCCCCGGAAGGATTTCCAGCTTTAGGACCGGAGCCCTTTTTGCGATTTGGCGCTGCGTCGCTTTAACTGACAATTGCGCGGTCGTGCGACGTTGTACCCAAACAAAATTTGCGTCCTTTTTTTCCCACAAATAGAGCTTTCTTTTGGTGGTATTTGATCACCTCTGCATCATTTCTGATCGCCGCTATAAACGAAAGAAGAGCAACAATTTTGCAAAAAAACCCAAATTTCTTACTTTTTCCTAAAATACAAATCCAAAAAAAAATATAAAAAAACATTTTTTTTCACCTTTTTTGGTTTGCGCAAAAGTGGTCGCGTTTACGGATGATGAGAATTCATTTTTGGGGTTTTTATTTTTTTTTATTTTTTACTAATAATGGCGGCGATCTGCGATTTTTTGCGGTTCTGCGATATTTCAGCGGACATGTCGGACCATTTTGACACTTTTTTGGGACCATTGGCATTTATACAGCGATCAGTGCTATAAAAATGCACTGATTACTGTGTAAATGCCATTGGCAGTGAAGGGGTTAACCTGCAGGGGGCACTCTAAGGGTTAACTATGTTCCCTGGGCGTGTTCTAACTGTATGGGGGCTGCCCTAACAGGAGAAGGGAAGTGGTCACAGCCTTCACGTACAGGAAGGCTGTGATCACAGCCCTTCCCCCTCACACAGAGCGGAGGTCCGTGTTTACATACACGGACCTCCGCTCATTCGCTCCGGGGGGGCCATCGCGGGTGGCCGGTGGCAATCGAAGCCGCCGCACCCGCTCCCTGGCCCTCCCCAGACACAGTGAGCGCGCGGGCGCGCCTCCGGCGGCGCGCGCTCACTAAACTCGCTCCCGCAGCCGCCGTCGTATGACGGCGATTTGCGGGAACGAGCCACTTTGCCACCGTCAGATGCCGATCGGCGGTCGGCAAGTGGTTAATGTATGGGCAGCATATGTGATGATGAGAGTGCACTACATGCAGGTGGCGGCTGTATATACATACATATTATATATATATATATATATAAGGTCCTTTGATGACGCCCGATGACAGGCGAAACGCGTTGACGTAATTTCCGGCCGTTGGTTTCCGAAGACGTCATTTCCGGTTCTTTGTTGGAACGCATGCGGTTTGGCGTTCGCACTTATGTAACACAGGCTTTTATTGATCTATGATCTTGTAAGTAATTTGATTGAATTGCGCAAATAAAAATAGTACATACAGTACTTCACTATGTGGTCCCCCTCTCTTCTCTATGTTTAAATTTTGGAGTGATCCCAGGAATTTTGAACGTTCATATTTGGGCTAGTCACCCGGGAAGGAATTTGACTAACAGGCTTGACCTGACCTCCAGACTGAAAAGCTGGTTGGTCATGGTCTTGTGGTAAGTAGGGCTACTTTAGGGGTACCCACCCCACATACCTTTCGTGTTTGGAGTAACTGGCACTATTTGGCACTTTTATGAAGAAAAAACAAGCACTTTGAAGCACCAAGCACTTTTTGTCACTATAAAATATGTTGTATTAACTTTATTCATTGTTAAATATTTGTTACACAATTATTTATATTATTGCACTATTTAGCACTGTATTACCTGCAAGCGCTGTATTTTTCTGGTTTCAACAATGAAGAAATGACACTTTGCTACAATGTAAAGCAGTGAGTGTACATCTTGTATAACAGTGTCAATTTGCTGTCCCCTCAAAATAACTCAACACACAGCCATTAATGTCTAAACCACTGGCAACAAAAGTGAGTACACCCCTAAGTGAAAATGTCCAAATTGAGCCCAATTAGCCATTTTCACTCACCGGTGTCATGTGACTCATTAGTAATACAAGGTCTCAGGTGTGAATGGGGAGCAGGTGTGTTCAATTTGGGGTTATCGCTCTCACTCTCTCATACTGGTCACTGGTCATACTGGTCACTGGTTCAACATGGCACCTCATGGCAAAGAACTCTCTGAGGATCTGAAAAAAATAATTGTTGCTCTACATAAAGATGGCCTAGGTTATAAGAAGATTGCCAAGACCCTGAAACTGAGCTGCAGCATTATGGCCAAGACCATACAGTGGTTTTACGGGACAGGTTCCACTCAGAACAGTCCTCGACATGGTCGACCAAAGAAGTTGAGTGCACGTGCTCAGCATCATATCCAGAGGTTATCTTTGGGAAATAGATGTATAAGTGCTGCCAGCATTTCTGCAGAGGTCGATGGGGTGGGGGGTCATCCTGTCAGTACTCAGACCATACGCCGCATACTGCATCAAATTGGTCTTCATTGCTTTCACCCCACAAGGAAGTCTCTTCTAAAGATGATGCACGAGAAATCCCACAAACAGTTTGCTGAAGACAAGCAGACTAAGAACATGGATTACTGCAACCATGTCCTGTGGTCTGATGAGATCAAGATAAACTTATTTGGTTCAGATGGTATCAAGCGTGTGTGGTGGCAACCAGGTGAGGAGTACAAAGACAAGTGTGTCTTGTCTACAGTCAAGCATGGTGGTGAGAGTGTCAAAACCTGGGGCTGCATGAGTGCTGCCAGCACTGGGGAGCTACAGTTCATTGAGGGAACCCTGAATGCCAACATGTGCTGTGACATATTGAATCAGAGCATGATCCCCTACAATTGTAGACTGGGCTGCAAGGCAATATTCCAACATAATAATGACTCCAAACACAAGTCCAAGGTGACCACTGCCTTGCTAAAGACACTGAGGGTAAAAGTGATGGACTGGCCAAGAATGCCTCTAGACCTAAACCTTATTGAGCATCTGAAGGACATCCTCAAACAATAGGTGGAGGAGCGCAAGGTCTCTAACATCCACCAGCTCCGTGATGTCATCATGGAGGAGTGGAAGACTCCAGTGGCAACTTCTAAAGCTCCAGTGAACTCCATGCCCAAGAGGGTTAAGGCAGTGCTGGAAAATAATGGTGGCCACACAAAACATTCACACTTTTGGCCCAATTTGGACATATTCACTTAGGGGTGTACTCACTTTTGTTGCCAGTGGTTTAAACATTAATGGCTGTGTGTTGAGTTATTTTGACAGGGCAGCAAATTTACACTGTTATACAAGCTGTACACTCACTACTTTACATTGTAGTAAAGTGTCATTTCTTCAGTGTTGTCACATGAAAACATACAATAAAATATTTTCAAAAATGTGCGGGGTGTACTCACTTTGGTGAGATACTGTATATATAAAAATTAAAATATGATACAGTAAACAACCAATATTGTCCTTTTTTATTGTAGTATTGTAGTTTATGCATGCAATCTGTTTAAAATATGCAGAAAATAGTTGAGTGGATAAAAGCTGTAACAATAAACACGGAGTTCCCTACTGCTTTCAAATTAAGGTTAATAAAAGGGTGTGTGTCAGGAGAAATGCACTCTAAATAAATAATTCCTAAAAGGTTATTAGCAATCAGATGAATTAACAATGCAAAAACAGCCAACCAAGGAGGAGTAAATGTATAAAAAGGTTTCATATCAACTCAATAAATAACAGAGAGTAATAATTCACTGTAAGTGATATATTATTTCCACTAAAATATTCGATGGCTGATCTGACATTGTTTTCTGGGGATTTTCAAATTAAACTATCACATCCAGATGTCATCTCTAAAAATGTGCATGGAATTGAGGTGTAGTATGTTGGTAGATAAATGAAATTATAGACACATCATAGAATACCTGTTTTGTGGTTCCATACAGATGAAGAACTGTAGAAGTATAAGATGTATAACATTTTAATCTGCTTTAGAGCCTCTCTCCATTACCCAATTTAATCAGGTCTTTTCCAATAGTATACTGCAATTTGCAACTCAATCCAACTAATGCCAAAAAAGATTGCATTATACATTCAGAATTTGAGCTTTTCTGGTTCAGTGTAAATTTCTCACATTTTGTACCTACAATACTGTTAATTTCCAATCTCTAATTATCTAACTTCCTGACTATCTGCTGTCTTTTCTTCCTTCCTTTAAGGGAAATATCATGTCCATGTTCTCTTGTATTTATTGTTACTTATGCCCAGGAATAAAAATTAACAATTTAAAAGTATGTTAAAGTTTTACTCAAGTAAAATAGAAGTATTGCACAGTAATATTTTGTATTTACTAATGTCCAGTTCAAGTTACTTTTTTAAAATCAGCTAAATACTTTAAAGGTATATGCAAAAAAAAGTCTTGATTAGAGTTGAGCGAACCCGAACTGTAAAGTACTGGATTTTAGGGTGTCCGTGTCCCGAACACGAACCCGGACATTTGAGAAAAAGTCTGGGTTCGGGTGTTTTTTTTGCACCTTTTGAATAGCTGCAAGTGTTTCACTCATTTGCCCCTAGAAGCCATCACAGCCATGCCTACTAATGGCATGGCGGTGATTGGCCAGTGCATCATGTGACCCAGCCTTGATATGAGCTGGAGTCACATAGTGCTGCATGTCACATGCTCTCAGACTATTGTAGGGAGAAGATGCTGCCGCCGCTGTTAGGAATAGATTAGCGTTATAAAATCATCTCATACTGGTATAGGGAGAGGTTCCTGCCGCTGGTGTGAGGGACAGATTACCGTTATAAAATAATCTCACACTAGTATAGGGAGAGGTTCCTGCCGCTGGTGTGAGGGATAGATTACCGTTATAAAATCATCTCATACTGGTATAGGGAGAGGTTCCTGCTGCTGGTGTGAGGGACAGATTAGCATTATAAAATCATCTCATACTGATATAGGGAGAGGTTCCTGCTGCTGGTGTGAGGGACAGATTACCATTATAATATCATCTCATACTGGTGTAGGGAGAGGTTCCTGCTGCTACTGTGAGGGACAGATTACCATTATAAAATCATCTCATACTGGTATAGGGAGAGGTTCCTGCTGCTGGTGTGAGGGACAGATTATCATTATAAAATCATCTCATACTGGTATAGTGAGAGGTTCCTGCTGCTGGTGTGAGGAACAGATTAGCGTTATAAAATCATCTCATACTGGTATAGGGAGAGGTTCCTGCTGCTGGTGTGAGGGAAAGATTAGCGTCATAAAATCATCCCATATTGGTGTAGAGAGAGGTTCCTGCTGCTGCTGTGAGGGACAAATTAGCGTTATAAAATCATCTCATACTGGTATAGGGAGAGGTTCCTGCTGCTGGTGTGAGGGACAGATTACCGTTATAAAATCCTCTCATACTGGTATAGGGAGAGGTTCCTGCTGCTGGTGTGAGGGACAGATTGCCGTTATAAAATCATCTCATACTGGTGTAGGGAGAGGTTCCTGCTGCTGGTGTGAGGGACAGATTGCCATTATAAAATAATCTCATACTGGTATAGGGAGAGGTTCCTGCTGCTGGTGTGTGGGAAAGATTAGCGTTATAAAATCATCTCATATTGGTGTAGGGAGAGGTTCCTGCTGCTGCTGTGAGGGACAGATTAGCGTTATAAAATCATCTCATACTAGTATAGGGAGAGGTTCCTGCTGCTGGTGTGAGGGACAGATTACCGTTATAAAATCATCTCATACTGGTGTAGGGAGAGGTTCCTGCTGCTGGTGTGAGGGACAGATTACCATTATAAAATCATCTCATACTGGTATAGGGAGAGGTTCCTGCTGCTGGTGTGAGGGAAAGTTTAGCGTTATAAAATCATCTCATATTGATGTAGGGAGAGGTTCCTTCTGCTGCTGTGAGGGACAGATTAGCATTATAAAATCATCTCATAATGGTGTAGGGAGAGGTTCCTGCTGCTGGTGTGAGCCGTCCATTTCTTACACAAAAATAAAAAGTGAGTCTACATTGCTACTTTCGAAAAAAAAAATGTATTATTTTTTTTAGTATTAATAAATAGTGCTACATAGTACATTTGCACCTTGCTGTGCATTTCTTGCGCAAAAATAAAAAGCGTGTCTACATTGCTGGTTTAAAAAAAAAATATTCAAAATACTGCATTTGCAGCCAGCGGTGCATTTCTTGCACAAAAATAAAAAGTGCGTCTACATTGCTGGTTTAAAAAAAAAAAGAATAATAATTTATTATTCTTTTTTTTTATATAATTAATAAATAGTGCTACATAGTACATTTGCGTCCAGAAAGAGGAGAGCGTCAAATAAGGGACGTGGTCGTGGTGCTGCTAGTGTTGGTGGTGATAGTGAAGCTCCTGTTGCAAGGAGAGGACGTGGTCGATCTGTGCCAGCTACACGCACCAGTGAAGCACCTTCCTCAGGTGCGAGTAGTCGACAGAACCTTCAACGTTATATGGTATGCCTGAATACCGCTCAACGAATGGTGAGGCCAGGACAAGTACAGGCGATAGTAGATTGGGTGGCTGACAATGCCTCCAGTTCCTTCACATTGTCTCCCACCCAGTCCCTTGATGAAAGCTGAGAGTTGGCACCTGAACCCCATGGCCATCTGATGGCAGTGGCTGTCCCACAGTACGTGGTTCCCAGCCGCCACAATTTTCCAGGCGAGCCATCCCTTCCCTGCACAAACAAGTCGGGGACAAGATCAGGTGTGCACTGTGCAATGTCATCTGTGGCAAGGTCCACATAACCACTGATACATGGACCAGTAAGCACCAGACAGGGACGCTATATCTCACTAACTGCACACTGGGCAAATGTAGTGGCGGGTGGGCCTGAGGCGGATAGCAGTTTGGTGCAAGTCCTTCCGCCACCAAGGATTGCAGGGCATTTCTCTTTGCCTCCAGTTGCTTTCTCCTCCTACTCCACTTCCTCCTCCTCTACCACCTCCTCATCCAGTCAGCGTAACACCTTCACCACCAACTTCAGCACATCCAGGGGGAAACAACAGCAGGCTGTTTTAAAACTGATATGTTTGGGGGATAAACCCCACACTGCGCAGGAGCTGTGGATGGGCATTGAACAACAAGCCCGGCCTGGTGGTGTGCGATAATGGGCAAAATCTGGTAGCAGCTCTGGGTCTAGCCGGTTTGATGCACATCCCTTGCCTGGCGCATGTGCTGAATTTGGTGGTTCAGAGATTACTAAAAAACGAAATATGTCAGAGCTGCTGCAGAAAGTGCCGGCCGTCTGTGCGCGCTTTCTGCGTTCTCATCCTGCAGCTCCTCGTCTGTCTGCGCTGCAGAGGAACTTCAGCCTTCCCACTCACCCCCTCCTATGTGATGTGCCCACAAGGAGGAGCTCCATCTTGCACATGCTGGAGAGACTGCGCAAGCGGCAGCAGGCAATAGTGGATTTTCATCTGCAGCATGCATGGGTCATTCGCTTTGCGGAACAGCACCACTTCACCACCAACAAGTGGGCCTCCATGTGAGACCTGTGTACCATTTTGTGGTGTTTCGAGTACTCCTCCAACATGGCCAGTGCCGATGACGCTGTTCTCAGCGTTACTATCCCACTTCTATGTCTCCTGGAAAAAACACTTTGGGCGATGATGGAAGAGGATGTTGCACAAGAGGAGGAGGAAGAGGGGTCATTTCCACTGTTATCAGGCCAGTCATTCACAAGTGGCTTGGAGGGTGGGTTCCTGCACCAGCATAGGCCAGGTAAAACATTTTCAAGCCAGGGCACAGTTCTGGAGGATGAGGAGGACGAGGATGATGATGAGGAGGAGGAGGAGGAGGAGAAGAAACCGTGTTCACAGCAGGGTGGCACCCAACACAGCTTGTGGGCATCACTGGAGCATGGCTGGGGGGATACGGGGACACAGATGATATATCTCCCACAGGGGACAGCTTGTCTTTGCCTCAGGGCAGCCTGGCACACATGAGCGACTACATGCTGCAGTGCCTGTACAAGGACATCCGAATTGCCCACATTGTAACTTGTGCTGATTACTAGGTGGCCACCCTGCTGGATCCCCGCTACAAGAACAATGTGCCGTCCTTAATTCCCTCACTGGAGCGTGATCGGAAAATTCACGACTACAAGGGCACGCTGGTAGACACACTGCCGAGGGCATTTCCAAATGACACCAGGGGCTCAGTGGAAGCACAAGGTGACAGCAGAGGAGGAGGAAGAGGTCGCCGACACAGCCGTGGCACCGCCAGCACCTCAGAAGGCAGGGTTAGCATGGCTGAAATGTGGAAAAGCTTGGTCAGCAGCATGCCACAACAAACAGCACCACCAGCTGATAGGTAACGTCTTAGCAGGAGGCAGCATTTCAGCAACATGGTGGAACAGTATGTGTGCACACGCCTACACGTACTGACTGATGGGTCTGCCCCATTCAACTTCTGGGTCTCCAAATTGGCCACATGGCCTGAGCTTGCCCTTTATGCCTTGGAGCTGCCTGCCTGCCCTGCAGCCAGTGTATTGTCTGAACGTGTGTTTAGCACGGCAGGGGGCGTTATCACAGACAAGCGCAGCCGCCTTTCCACAGCCAACGTGGACAAGCTAACCTTTATTAAAATGAACCAAGCATGGATCCAACAAGACTTGTCTGTACCTTGTGCAGAATAGCAATTTATACTGGCCTCACACAGCCATTGGTATACTTAAGTGAACTTATCCTTTTTTTTTAATAAGTCTCAATATTTTGGGGGCTACTCCAATTAGAAAAAAAAGCAAACAAACAAAAAACAGTGTTGGCTACCTCCTCCTCCTCCCCCTCCTCCACCGCCACTTCCACCACCTACACCGCCACGGTCACCGCCTCCTCAACCCCCTACTCCACATCCATCTCCTCCTCCATTTTTTTTATGTGATTTTAAGCTTTTTCCCTATCCACATATGTTTGCAGGTCACTTGGCCTACTCTTACCCCCATTTTCTTCCTTTTGTAGCCCTCTAGCCCTTTCCAGGACTTTTTTAGAGCCATTTTTGTGCCCAAAAGTTCGGGTCACCTTTGACTTCAATGGGGTTCGGGTCAAGTTCGGGTCCAAACTCAAACTTTTTCGCTAAGTTCGGCCGAACCCGTCGAACCCGAACATCCAGGTGTCCGCTCAACCCTAGTCTTGATTGGTTTCCATTGTTAAGAAGCTGCAGACTATATAGAAAAGCCAGTAAGCTGCAGAAAAGAAGACTTGGTTTCTCTTTGTGGAAACCGTTGTCTCTCTGCAAAGGTCCTTCTGGAACTAAAGCTTTACATTCAAAAAAGCCCATTCTCTTTGCTGGCTAAGAAGAACTAGCCCTCACTGTCTGGGGTTGTACCAGAACCTCTGCAGAGAGATGAAAGATTCCAAGTATAAGGCAAGGATCAGCATGCTGTCAGAGGAACGGCATTTCTACTCAGGCTTTCTAAGGAAAATTAATTTTAAGATTTGGAATGCTTTGATGCACTGAATTTAGCTGATTTACACTAATTTAAATGTGATGGACAGCTGAGCTGTGCCTAGCCTAAGTTCTGATTGCCATTGTTTTCTGCAGTCTTTGTGTTTCCCCTAAGCCTAAGGCTTTTTGTGCTTTTTTGCCTACTATTGAAAAGGCCTCACATTCTGCCCAACCACCATCTTTGATCATTTACAGGTATGGTCAGATATGGAGGAATTCTTCAGGAGACTAAGGCTCAAAGAATACTTTTCACAGTAAAGAGAGCAATACAGAGACAATAGGAGGTTACAAAAAGAAAAAGAACAGCAACGTCACACCTCCACCAGGACGCAACCCCAAATTGGACACCTATATTGACAGCTACAGGCTGCAAGTCACATCCCTGATATCTACCCAGCAAAAGAAAATATAATACAGCCTTTCACCACTGGAGCAAAGAGCTGTACACAATCTGCGCAATAATCATGCAATAACCATCAAACCAGCAGATAAAGGGGTAGCAGTGGTTGTGATGGATACAGACAAATAAATATATACAAGAGGACCAGAGGCAGCTGGCAAATTTCACTTACTACAAAAAACTGCACTATTATCCGACCGAGTATTTTACTAAGTAATTAAAAGGTCTCATTACAACAATACCAAGCCACCTACATTCAGAACTTATCAATTTGATTCCAGATAATCCAGAAATTGGAAATGGAGAAATTGGAGACTTCTACATGCTTTTCAAGATTCATAAGCCAGGAAATCCAGGCAGACCCATCATAACAGGTATGAATACACTTACTGAACATATCTCAGGCCTTGTTGAAAATATGTTAAAACTGTTAGTCATGAACACTGTGAGTTTCCTGCAAGACACCACTGATTTTCTTAGCAAGCTCAACAATATACAACAATTACCACCTAATACACTTCTAGTCACTATGGATGTAGAATCTCTGTACAGTAACACCCCTCACAATTATGGGTGGGCTGCATGTCACAGATTCTTATCATCCTCCCCAAATGACAAATACTTTGCTGAGGATGTTATACAGCTCATAAAATTCATTCTTACACACAACTACTTCACTTTCAACAATGACATCTATCTCCAGTGTATGGGTACAGCTATGGGAAGTAAAATCGCACCCCAATATGCAAATTTATTTATGGCTGACCTGGAGGGAAAATTCCTGAACAGCATACAACATAAGCCATACAGATATTATCGCTATATTGATGATATCTTTATGATATTGCCTGAAGATGAAGAAAATCTAAAACAGTTTGGCTCATTGATCAACACTTTTCACCCATCTATCAAACTAAAAATGGATTATTCAAACACACATGTCAACTTCGTAGACACTACAGTATACATCAGGGATGACAAGCTTCACACTTCGATATACAGAAAACCGACTGACTGATGCAGCTATCTCCATAGTTCCAGTTTTCACCCCCAACACACTAAACGGTCCATCGTACACAGCCAGGCCATCAAATACCACCGAATATGTTCAGACCCAGAGGACAGAGATAAACATCTCAGAACACTGGCAGACTCCTTCCATAAGAAAGGATACAAAGGCAAAACCATCAACAACAGCATAAACATGGCCTTGAAAACCCAAAGAGAAAATCTCCTTCAATACAAAGAGAAAAAAACAAATAACTGTGTACCTCTAGTCACCACATACAACCCAGCACTAGAAGGGATAAAAAAGATAATCAATGATTTACAACCCATTATAACAGAAGATGAAACTCTGAAAGAAATATTCCAACAACCTCCAATATTGGCTTTCAGACAACCATCCAATCTCAGACAAAAAATAATCAGCAGGGAACTTCACTCTAATTATGAAGTCACAAATAATGGAAGCAAACCCTGCAATAAAAAATTATGCAAACTGTGAAACCAGATCAATCTATCCAAAAGTGTCACACACACAAAGGGGACCTTCAATATCATGGGATCATACAGCTGTACCTCTAGTACTGTGGTGTACCTCATTCAATGCAATAGGTGCAACAAAGGATCTTATGTTGAGGAAACAGGACAAAAATTGCAAACAAGGATGAATTTACACAGACATTCCATCAAGGAACATAAAGAAGATGATTTCTGCGCACCAGGGGGACATCATGTTTCACAATCGGACCACACTATTGTAAACCTCAATGTTTTAGTTCTTAAAGGGAATTTCAGAACTATCCAGGAAAGGAAAATGTTTGAACTAAGAACGATTCTTCTTTTTGACACAAAAAATAACTGTTTAAACTTAGATATAGGTTTTCTCACTCATTATTCTAAAGTTTTACGACCCCCTCTTTGACTGTCATCCCCACCCTTCACCGGTCTATAGCTCTGCCTGTCTTTTTTTTTTTTTTTTTTTTAATTTTAAATCATTTTATTAAAGTTTTCACAAGAATACAAGAAATGGTGTTACAATTTCTGAAAACCGTAATGAACATGGCAAGGTAATAGATAATACTATTCTAAACAAGATAAATGTCCTATCTATAGGAAATCTGGACGATCACAAAAAAAAAAGATATACACCCTTTGCTTAGGTAATACCCTTATGAAAAAAAGATAAATTAGAGGAGAAAAATATGTAGTATCAAGAATGCATAGGACAGGAACGGGTGATAATCTGAAGTCAGACAAGCACAAAGTGTGAGTATAAACATCACCTATTGTAATCATTATAATGATACTCAAGTGAGAAATTAGATAATAAAATTGAAAAAAGAGAAAACAAAAAAGAACAAAAGCATGGTGACAATGACAGGTGCCTCTGGGAAGGGACCCGCGTTGATGGATAGGCCACCCCTATGGGAACTCACTGTGACCTACCCCTCAAAATTACAGGAGACCCCTCTCAGATGACCCACTCCGCCGCTCCTTAAGATCCAGTCAGATTTGACTCAGTGTACCACCTTACTACTCGAAGGTTACCTTGAAAATTTAAAATCTTCCACCCGCTAAGCGGGTATTAACAATACAGATTAAATGGTGATGAGGACTAACCAGAAGAGGTATATATAGTCACTATGAGAGGAGGGAAAGAGAATAGAAGAGATTGGAGAAAGAAAGGACAATAAAACCGAGAAGCAGAAGTAAAAAGAGAAAGTGAAGAAGACACTCATATCCCTAACGTGTACCACAAGAACATAGGTGCTCAGGATGATCATCTTCCTGCTCAGGGAACAAGTTAATAGTAGACTAAATTGTGATCCCCATGTGAGCTGCCCATGGATCCCAAATATTCCTGAAAACAGTCAGCCTGTCGGTGATAATGCAAGCTATTTTCTCCTGCGCCATCACCCACGATATCTTATGTTTAGCTTGTTGATAGGACGCTGTTTGGGTTTTCCAACTTTTCGCTAATGTTAATTTGGCACCTATTAGCATAAATCTCACCAGAATCCGAGTACCCTTAGCCGCTCCAGGTACATCCTGGTTAAGTAGACCTATCATAGGATTCTGAGGGATATTCATCCCTGTAACTGTTCACATTAGTCTAAATATAGCATTCCAAAAATGTCTGATCCTGGGACATTCCCAGAGAGTATGCAAAAAAGATCCCATATGACCACAATTCCTAAAGCAGAGAGGTGATGTCGCAGGGAACATTCTGGCAAGCCTAGCAGGAACCAAGTACCATCTCGTCAATACTTTGATGTTAGCCTCCATCAGAGTGACATTATTTATACCTTTGAAAGCATTGAGAAATGTTTTGTGCCACTCATCCAGATCCCAGTCCAGCCTAAGATCCTTCTCCCAACCGATCATATATGGAGCTTTGTCTGAGGGTTCCGCTAACCCTTCGTAAATCAGTGAGATCCCCCCCCTGACGTCCGTTAATTGGGAACACCAGAGTTCGTAGGGAGTGACTGCAAAGTCTTTAAACTTTTCCACTTGCAAGGCATTAATAAAGTGGGAAATTTGGATTAACCTAAAGCGCTCTGAGGAGGGCATCTCTAGGTTATCGGTGCAGTGTTTAAGGGAGAGTGCCCCATTTTGGCTGACAAAGTGCCCTATCCTGAATAGGCCTTTATTGAGCCACCAGCTAAAGGCCCTAATATCTTCACCAGGGGGAAATAGCGGGTTATTAAACAGATGTGAGTGAGGGCGCCACGATGAGGTAATTTTATTTTGCTTAACTATCCAGTCTCGAAGATTCAGGGAGTGGTATAGAGTCGGGCCCATCACTGGAGGGCATACTTTAAAAGGACACCATGCTAGATAATCCGGGGTATGTCTAGGAATGGCCTGTCTCTCTATTGCTACCCAATCTGGTTTAATGCCCCTAGAGTATATGATCAATAATTGGGTCAGCTGTGCCGCTTGAAAATACCACCACAGATGGGGTAGCCCTGAACCTCCTTTCTTTTTAGGTCTAAATAAGACTGTTTTAGATAAACGGTGACCTTTATTTCCCCAGATAAATTTATTGATCGCATTCTGCAGAGGGTTCAATTGTTGTTTCGTCAACGAGATTGGGAGGGAACGGAAGACATAGAGAATTTGAGGTAGTAGCGTAATTTTTACGGCATGTATTCTGCCCAACCAGGACAGACCCAGAGACGACCACTGTGATAAATCACTGAGTAGTTTTTTAACAAATGCTGGATAATTACTCTTATATATGGAGTCAAAAGTAGGGTGTAAATTGTTACCCAAATAGGGTATATGTGTTTTGGACCAAACGAAAGGGAAGAACTTTTTGAGTTGATTCAGGACTGTAATTGTAACACTCACATTGATGGCCATAGACTTAGCTAGGTTTACTTTCAGACCCGAAATCTCACTAAACCTATCAAGTATATTGTGTGTGGTGGCGCTAAACTGAATGAATGAAAGATATCATATGATGGCAAGTAGTGATATTAAACCAGACATATGATGCAATAAATAGTGATCATACAAGTGAAAACAATTTGTATAGATTAAATAAATAGGCATAAGATAATAAAATAATATGCTTACACACATAAAAGTGAGGTTATCAATAAAAACAATAATAAGGTATGAAAGTGACAAAGTGTCCATAAAGTGTAACAGGGATCCAATGTGCTATATCCAAAAATCTTGAGGTGAAATCGGTGACTCTTTGTGATGGTTATTGAATGTGATAAGAAAGGCTCCAACTTTGGTCAGTATGGAGGCTTACCAGAAATCAGATGGAAAAGCGCCTTTGAGATCTATAAGGACCCTCCGGCCCGTGGCGTCGATAGGAAAAGTGGATCTCCTCCCTGGGTCGCGTCACACAGCCTGGTCGTCCCTTTCAGGTGGCTCTGCGTCCTCTCCTGGTATCTCTGGCTTCCTCTGGGTTGGTTGGTTCCGAATTAGGATAACCACGGTCCTCCTTGTCAGCCGGGTGTCCTCTGGAGCGGGGGGGGGGTGGAAGGTGGAGGGGGGGTTTGCAGTGGGGGTCCTCGAGTATCTCCGTCAGTTATGTAGAGACAAAAGATGGGTACTCGCCATAGTGTAAAAATCCCACTGACAAAGTGGTTTTATTGAGAAATTCACTGACAATGATTAAAAGTATAAAAGTCCAACAAGCTTGTAGGTATAAAAGGTCCAAAGTATAAAACGCAGCAAACAATAAGTCAGAAGCGCCCGACGCGTTTCGTGTAAAAGACACGTCGTCTGGGGGCCCCCACCTGGTCTTTATGGATATATTTACCAATGAAATCTGATAAACGGTTTGCTAGGATCTTAGTTAGTATCTTCAGATCATTATTTATCAGTGATATTGGCCTATAATTGCATACCTCACTTGGGTCTTTCCCTGGTTTGGGGATAACTGTAATGAATTCGCATTATTTGAGCTGTCCAAAAGTTGGCCCCCTCGCATAGCGTTAAAGAGCCGGGTCAGATGAGGAGCTAGTGCTGTAGCGAATGTTTTATAATAGGGATTAGAGAAACCATCAGGTCCAGGGGCTGATTTGGACTTTAAGCCTTTTATTACCTGAAGGACCTCACCCTCATTAAACTGAGACTCCATTATTTCTCTGTGTTCTGTCGACAGGCGGGGAATAGTCACATCGCCCAGGAAAGTATTCAGTTTAAGTCTATCTATCGGGTTTTGTTCTCATATAATTTAGAGAAGAAATTCTGAAATGTATCTAAAATAGTCGGGGGGTTCTGAGTTAAGACGCCCGAATGAGATTTCATTCTGGGGACCGAGAGCACCTTACATTTGGGAGTAAGTCTCGTAGCTAAATGAGTACCAATTCTATTGATAGCATAATATAAATGGCCTCCCGACCAGTTTAGAAATCTCTGTGCTGAAGAAGTTAGGGCTATATTTAGTTTTAATTTGGCATTATCAGGTTTGGAAAAGGTCTCAGAATTGGGAGATCGTTTATGATCTTTACTAGCTTTGTGGAATTCCTCCTCCAGGTTATTTATGTCCACCTGATGTTCACGTTTGATTTTGGAACCTAAATTGATTAGAGCTCCCCTAACAACAGCCTTGTGTCCCCCCCAAAGGGCATTAGGGGAAAC
This sequence comes from Glandirana rugosa, assembly GCA_018402905.1. Classification (NCBI taxonomy): domain Eukaryota; kingdom Metazoa; phylum Chordata; class Amphibia; order Anura; family Ranidae; genus Glandirana; species Glandirana rugosa. The sequence continues at coordinate 41,874 of BLSH010511803.1, read as the reverse complement.
CCCCCCAGTGTTGAGTTTAAAGTACTCATTAATATCCTGCTCAATTAGAGTACAGTGTATTGGGTTGTCCAGAAGGGATTCATTAAGCCTCCAGGGATTGGATCCTTTCCTAGCAATAGATGTGTCCAATCGGATTTCCATGATGGAATGATCAGACCATGCCACCTCTCTAATTCTAGCCTTAGAGATTCGGGAGACTTCAAACGTGGGAACAAAAATGTGATCTATTCTGGCATATACATTATGCGGGGCCGAAAAATGCGTATAGTCCTTGGCCGTAGGATTCCTTTCCCTCCATATGTCTACTAGCCCTGCCGAATGTAGAATTCTAGCAATTTTGAGTCCTTGTTTAGGGGGTCTTTTACTGCACGATAAACCTGACGATGATTTATCTAACATGGAGTCAAACGCCACATTAGAGTCTCCACCCAACACCACTCTTCCTTCCAGATATGGGGATATTGTTTGGATCAGTTTAGAGAAGAAGTGGGCCTGTCCTTTGTTGGGAGTATAATATGACACAAATGAGTATAATTGACCCTCCATCTCCCCCTTAACTATAATATAACATCCCTCATCATCTCTGACTATTTGAGTGACATTGAACCTTATTCTTTTAGAGAAAAGTATCGCCACCCCCCTTTGTTTTGTGTCTGCATTTGCTAAAAAAAAGACTGGATATTTCTGGTGAAGATACTTAGGATTGAAGCTCTTAGGAAAGTGTGTTTCCTGTAGAAGCAACATATCTATATGTTGATTATGGTAGTTTTGGAAAGCCTTACGCCTTTTTATCGGCAAATTCAGGCCCTGTGTATTGTGTGAGCCTAATATTACAGGCCTTTTGGGGTATAATGCCTCACTAGTGGCCATTAAGTGGGATAAAATCAGGTACCACATATTTACATACCTCACCACCGGTTGGGATGATTTCAAGCTGGACCGAGACCTTTCGATGATGGCGCCAATGACCCTGACGAGGTATAATAGAACACCTGAGCAACCATGGACTGAACGCTAAGAGTGGGTAGGAGAAAAAATATTGAGTTATATAATGTATTGACTGGATATGGTGAAAGAAAAGGTAGAAAAAGAGTGAAGCTGAGAGAAGTCCAGGGGATAGAGAGAAAGGAAGAAAACACCAAACAATTAGGTAAGATAGCAAAACATTTGCCCTTGGAGGGTATAAGTCCTGAAAAGGACTCATAACCAATAGAAGAGGGACTAGAGCAGTCTAGTTCCTCTCTAAATCTCTCTGAGAGAGACCTAAAATTTGTACAACCCAGTAGGGTTGCAAGCCCGACACCACCAGGGGAAGTGTTTTCTCTGATAAGCGCCGGGAGAGGAGCATGTTGCTCCACTCCAACCAGGAAGACCTCCCAAGCATGATATAAATAACAATCTGAATCCTGAGTAACATTAACTGGTTCCCCACCGCGCGCCATCTTTTCACGGTGGCAGTCGGGGAGCCCTGCGCGAATCGCCGTAAATAAGCGGCGATCTGCATTTGGCCACCAGGGGGCGTGCGCGCACACGCGCCGCACTCCTGGGGAGTGTGCCCGCGGCACGGGCGGACCCGATGTCCACCGGCAACCGCGATAAGCAGCCACAGGGAAAGAACGGGGAACCGCCGATGTAAACACGGCGGTTCCCCGCTCTGTCGGTGGGGCATGAGAGATCTACTGATCCCTGTCACTGGGATCAGTTAGATCTCTCATGCCCATGGAAGCCCAACCCCCCCACAGTAAGAACACACTCAGGGAACACGATTAACCCCTAGCTCTCCCCCTGCAGGTTAACCCCTTCACTGCCAATGACATTTATACAGTAATCAGTGGACATTTAAATTTCTGATCGCTGAATAAATGTCATTGGTCCCAAAAAAGTGTCAAAAACGTCCGACATGTCTGCCCCAATATCGCATTACCGCTAAAAATTGCAGATCGCCGCCATTACTAGTAAAAAATTAAAAAAAAATAAAAACCCCAGAAATGAATTCTCACCATCCGTAAACGCGGCCACTTTTGCGCAAACCAATCAATAAACACCGATTGCAATTTTTTTTATCGCAAATATGAGGAATTATATAAATCGGCCAAAAACGGTGAAAAAAGATTTTTTTTATATTTTTTTTTTGGATTTGAATTTTAGCAAAAAGTAAGAAATTTGGGTTTTTTTGCAAAATGGTTGCTTTTCTTTTGTTTATAGCGGCGATCAGAAATGATGCAGAGGTGATCAAACACCACCAAAAGAAAGCTCTATTTGTGGGAAAAAAAAGGACTCAAATTTTGTTTGGGTACAACATCGCACGACCGCGCAATTGTCAGTTAAAGCGACGCAGTGCCGAATCGCAAAAAGTGCTCTGGTCCTAAAGTGGGAAATTCTTCCGGGGCTGAAGTGGTTAAGATAAAATAACTATAATCCCTGAGGGGTAAGGCAATAAGAGATTGAAATAACATAAAAAAGTGGTTTCAAAACCACAACTATCGAGTGACCCCCAGTATATCAAACAGAGAGAGTTAGGTCCAAGGCGAGATTTTACCAAGTCCGCCCTTCTACTGTAATGGGCTTTGAACTGATAAATCTCACCTGGGGATACTCTGCAAACAATCAAGAAGGGACCAAGGAACCAAAACTTTCCAAATTAGATACGGAGATAACCCAAAAACCAGTTGGTCAACTAAAAAATTCAGTCTTCTTTCATTTCAATAGTTTTTATTATCAGGTTTTCACAAGACAATAGTACATGGACATAAAGCGTAGTTAAACTCAGAGAAGTTAAACAACATATGTCAAATGATCACATAAGCGTATACAATAAGGCAACAAAATGCACAAGTAAACTTACGCATAAGATATGGTAAAAAAATAAAGGTCGCTCTGTGGGAAACATTGCCACTAGAACCTCATATCCTAACTGGTGGCAAATTGGACCACACAGTGAGGGGCAATGTGACCCGACCCAACTGTAATCACTTTCAAATGAGTTAAAGTGAATTATAAGGCAAATTAACACGGTCAAAACAGGTATTAAGTCTCAACAAAAGAAGATGATAATGAGATTTATAAACCAATAAACCCGGATGGTAGGGATTAGATGCAAGTCCTTCAGGAAGGAAAAAGATGTTATGCAAAGTCTTGAAATATAAAAAAAAAAAAAAAAGGGGGAAAGGGGGAAATGGAGGGTAGATTCCCAGTCCCAGGAGTACAATAATGATAAAGGGGGGTCCAGATCGAGAACACACCGGGCCCGGCCCCAGCCACCCCAATGGGATCAGGCTGTGGCTAGGGAGGGCCCGGGGCGCACCCCAGGCCCCCTCCGTGGAGGAGTATAGCCCGGGAGGCAAACCATGCTCAATACCCATGTGCCCCTAAGAGGGGGGAGGTCAGATGGGCAGCATTTAAACAGTAACCTTAAAGAGGGAAAAAGAAAAAAAAAATTTAGGAAGAAGGGATCTGGTATTCACCCTACCATGTAAAGTAACCGACCGTGTAATAGAGTCGCCTTTGGAAACAAGTTCAGGGTTCATTATCCATTATCATAAGCTTACGGAAATTCAAAAATCTTAAACATAGACTGTAAGAAGGGAGATAGGGAACAGAGATATAGAAGGAAAAAAGTAGTGAATAAAAGAGAGGGGGGGAGGGTCCAGAGAATGAGACCTCAAGAAGGCGACCTCGGGGAGTCCAGCATGCCAGGATACAGTGGAATATTCGTGTATCTAGCCCAAGGTTCCAAGACAGATTCAAAGGGCAGGACTCTGTCTTGGAGGATGCTAACCATTTTCTCTTGGATCATTATACATGAAATATTTTCCATTTTACAGCTGAGAAGGGAACTGAGGCCTTTTTCCAGGCTTTAGCTATGGTGATCTTGGTCCCCAGGAGAATGAAGAATACTAGTTTTTGTAGGTTTTTGGGTAGATTATCCACTCTGTGATTTAAGAGGGCTATTTCAATAGATTGAGGGACTGGGGCGTCCGTAACTTTACGGATTAAGGCAAGACCACCATATGTGCATTAGAGAGCCTAAATGGCTGCATCCTCTGAAGCATAATGGGGAGGCCTCAGGGTAAATTTTGGCTAAGAGAGTAGGGACTCTGTACCGTCGAGTGAGGATTTTAATGCTAGCCTCTATCAAGGATACATTCATAATACCTTTAAAGGAACTTTGGAAACAGACGAACCAGATATCAGGGTCACATTTATGCCCCAGATCAGTGCCCCAAGCTTGAGCATATGGGGGATTCGTTTTCACATCAGCGAGCGTGGAATAAATGATGGAGATCCCTCCTCTCTGATCCCTGATAGAGTTGCACCAGGCCTCATAGGGCGTGATGGCGGAGGGAACCAGTGTATTGTGCCATATAGAATGTAAAAAGTGTTGTATCTGGGAAAGACGGAATTGTTCTGAAGGGGACATATCATGCTGGTTGATATAGTATCTAGTGGGATGAGGGTCTAGGGGAGAAAGAAAATGTCCGATTCAAAAGAAGCCCTTATTGAGCCACCATCTGAAGGCTAATATATTCAGTTCTGGGGGGAAATCAGGGTTGTGGAAAAGGTGTTTCAAAGGGCGTGTTGCATAGACCAGGGCAGGATATTTATGAAGTCGGTCACAGAGAGCCAGGGAATGTAATAGTGTCAGAGACAAAACCGGGGGCCTGAATTTGGAGGGGGACCATAACAAGAAGTCTATCATGTGCTGTGGGATAGCCTGACGTTCCATAAGTAACCAGTCCAGTTTAGGACCTCGAGAGTAAGCTATTGAAATCTGCGATAATTGGGCCGCCAAGTAGTACCACCAAATGTTCGGTAGTGAAAGACCCCCTTGAGACTTGAGTCTGAAGAGGATATGTTTAGAGTATATGCTGCCCTTGGAGCCCTAAATAAATTTCAGGATCTTAGATTGTAAGGGATATAGTTGAGACCTTTGCAGTGCTATAGGGAGGGCTCTGATTGGTAGAGAAGGCAGGGAAGAAGTGTCATTTTGATCACATGCAACTCAGCCAGGAGAGATTATGTGCGTTCCACAACGATAGATCTTTTGTTAACTTTTGAAACGGGGGGGGGGTAGTTATGGGAATAAAGGAGGTTGAATTTAGGGTGGAGCTTGATCCCAAGATAAGGAATGGAGGATGTAGTCCAAGCAAACGGTAAGTGGTTCTGTAACCGTTCTAGTAAGGAGGGGGGAATAGTGACATTCATAGCCAAAGATTTGGCCAAATTTACCTGCAGGCCCGAGGCTTTGCCACATTTCCGGAGAAGCTCCAGGATATTAGGGGTCGAGATCAGGGGGATGTAATAAAAAGGAGCAAATCATCAGCGAACAAGGAGCACTTGTGTTCTTGGGGCCCACAAGAGACTCCCTTGATGTCTGGGTGCTGCCTGATTGTTATCGCCAAGGACTCGATCGCTATGGCGAACAATAAAGGGGACAAAGGACATCCCTGTCTGGTGCCCCTTCTTATCAGGATGGGATCTGAGTAGGAACCCATGAGGCATACCTGTGCGGTGGGATTGGAGTATAAAGAGCGTATAATTCCCATAAAGTTCCTACCAAAACCCCACCTCTCCAGGACTGAAGACAAGTAAGGCCATGAAACTGTATCGAACGCTTTCTGTATGTCGATAGAAAGTAGGCACCCTTCCTGGGTTGGCCCCCCATCCCAGCGAGAATTAAGAAGGGAGATGATATCAATGGCTCTCCTAATCTGGTCTGCCTGCCTAGAATGAACCCCGCTTGGTCCTTGTGAATGTACTGAGCTATGAATGAGGAAAGTCTGTTGGCTAAAATCTTAGTAAGGATTTTTAAGTTGTTGTTTATTAATGATATAGGGCGGTAATTGCTAACAGAGCTTGTATCCTTACCTGGTTTGGGAATTACTGAGATGTATGCAAGGTTTAGACCTTGATCAATGGGGGATCCCGCCTGCAGCGAATTAAAGAACCTGACCAGATAAGGTGCCAATATAGGAGCAAACTTTTTGTAGTAGCCCACAGAGAACCCGTCAGGTCCTGGAGCCGAGTTTAGTCTAAGAGATTTAATGACGTTGTTAGAAGACTGTGCTAAGGGTTAATTACATCTGCTTGTGCTTTCCTCTAATTCCTAGAGCAGCAGCAGCCCTATTTAAACTTCCTGCTTCCAGTAGAAAATGCTATTCGTTCTACAGCGTGTGAGTATTTCTGAGCGTCCTGATCTCCTGTTTATCTGATCCTGAGACCCGGCTTGACCTAGACCTTGTTGATTTCTGCCTGCACCCACCCCCAGCTTGCCCACGACCACTCTTCTGCCTGATCCTCTGGTACTTCTGCTGCCAGCCTGTTGACGACCCTGCCTGCACCTGACGACCCCTTTGCCTGCACCCTTTGTACCACATTGCATGCCTGTTACCGACCCGGCCTGTATGACCATCCGCTACCTGCACAAGCTGCACCGGACCACCCTTATCACCACCAGGGATCCTGTCCAGCCCTCATGCCCCCCTGAGCTCCTGGGCTCCCTGTCTGCTCTACCGGGGACCCTCGAACCAGGGCCGCAAGAGTGGTTGCTTCCGAACACGTCCTTCGTTGGTGAGAACGCCGGGACCAAGCTCCCAGGGGCCATCTCGTCTGTCCCTCGGGTCCTCGAGTCCCCCCGTACTCCCGACCTGTCCTAGGGACCACCACTATTCCCACCAGGCCACGTCGAACACGTCCATCGCCTACCAGTATGTCCGGCCCAGCCATTGTCCGTACGTTACACCATGTTTCCCACGTCCGTTTCCCCAGCAGTCCACGTCCGTCCCAGCAGTTGTCCGACCGTCGTCTTCATGGTCTCCTAGTCCGTCTTCTCACCAGCACCCGTTCGACCCCCACCCACGTCCGTCTTTAGTTGTTCCAGATCCAGTTCGGC